>FR997794.1:10504828-10630030 GCA_905475355.2 Clostera curtula | reverse complement strand
GTAACATGCATATGATACGGCTCTTTTCCACATATACACGATTTTTTATTTTTCGAGATTTACGTTTCGTCATGCGGCGGCCTCTTCGGCTGTACAAAATTTAAATATCTAGCTACAGAGAGTTAAAGGGCCATGCACACTAATTGAACGCGCCGTTTTACGTTTGACGGCGGCGTCAAACGGGCGTGGTAGTTGAACAATATTTGTACCTGTCCGATTTTTTCGCGTTTCTGTGACATTATTGAATTCTGTTTTTGTTGTTCGATTTTTAAATTACGATTTGTTCGTTTCTATTTATGTATTGTAAGGGCCTCCGCACATTATGCGGCCAGGCCGCGCGGCCAAGTCGCTGCGGCCAACTAATTCTTCTACGATATATAGCTGCGCGCATTACGCGGCCAGGCCGCGCGGCCTAGTTTTGGTCGCGCGGCCAACGAAAAACATCGCGTCACATACGCGGCCTATTGGCCGCCGCGCCAATCCGCGCATTTAGGCGGCCAGGCCGCGCGGCCTGGCCGCATAATGTGCGGAGGCCCTTACAATACATAAATAGAAACGAACAAATCGTAATTTAAAAATCGAACAACAAAAACAGAATTCAATAATGTCACAGAAACGCGAAAAAATCGGACAGGTACAAATATTGTTCAACTACCACGCCCGTTTGACGCCGCCGTCAAACGTAAAACGGCGCGTTCAATTAGTGTGCATGGCCCTTTAACTCTCTGTAGCTAGATATTTAAATTTTGTACAGCCGAAGAGGCCGCCGCATGACGAAACGTAAATCTCGAAAAATAAAAAATCGTGTATATGTGGAAAAGAGCCGTATCATATGCATGTTACGGTTAAATTTTGATTGAAAATAAAAAGCTTTTGGCTCTTTTTTCTGTCCGGGTTACCAAATCCAATCCTCTCTTTTTGAGACCTACATTATAAGAACTATACGGCGAACAAATTCAAATCTCTACTTCCAACGGTTTATTCTAACAACGTTGACAAAGCCTTATGTACAATAGAAGAGTGCATACAAATCCGTGCGGTACCTTTTCAGATAATCGTGAACAAACATACGTACAGACAAACGGACGTGGCCTGCGTAACATGTAAGCTCAAACTCAAAACGAATTTTATTCATGTATGTGTTATTCATGTTCGTGTGTTTATCACACAACACTTATATATCGCCATGTTTAAAACCACCATCATTATAATGATGTCTTAGGTCTTCACGATCTTTGCACATTGCAGAAAATGATTTCATGATTCTAATCGTGTTCATTTATTTAAGTTCAAATAAATGGACACAATCAGAACCGTCACGAAATTATTTTCTGCAACCATCATTATCTTTAAGTCCTTGAAACACGCTAGGTGCTATCTACTACTCTCAATACACTCCTATCGCCTTCATATCTATTCATTTTGTGGCTAAGGCTTTGTTATATTACATTTAACATACATTAATTTAACTTTTAACATTGCGCCATCTATTGTATACTTACTCAATCCATTCAACAGATATCGCCATGTGTTAGAATCGTTTGGAGCTAACTTAAAATTGTGACTGTCAATAAAATGATATTGAGACTCTAAATTGAAATGTTAGCTATCCTTTAATTTAGGTTGGATCAAACTGCACACGGTGTGCAAATGTGATTATAATCGGTTACGTAGTTTAGGAGTCCATCGCGGACAAACAATGTGACACGTAATTTATAGGCATGTGAAATCCATTTTCCTCTAGATCGTCCTCTCTGATTTTATCGACAATAAACAGTTACTGTTGTTCAGTTACTAAACTGCAACAGTAACTGAACAACAGTAACTGTTTATTGTCGATAAAATCAGAGAGGACTGCAGGTTGGATATCCCAACAATAGTTTGTTGGGATATCCAACCTGCAGTTTAAGCAACTTCTGGCTGTACGTGTGGCTGCTGTATGGGTGTCCATAATTTATTGCAGCTGGCCTCCGCCGGGTTTCATAGGGAACATAAAGCCGCCTGCCCCGTCGGTCCCGGTATGGCAGTGGTAACACGTTTCGTGCAAACTGACAGCCGGTCTAACCGTAAAATTACTGATTGACCCACTGAATGGATCGTGAAAGCAAAGAGCAATGCGTGTAAATATTAACACGAATGCTTACTTTTTTCCAGAATTCAAATGGTGGTTTGAATTTTGAATTCTTTAACGGCCTAAGGCCTCGCATATTGTTCATGGATAGGCTACGACTTTTCTACAATTGTATAAATTTTATCTACTCAAAATAGCCAAAGGTTTTTTACTTAGCTGTGTAAGAGGCACGGGTCAGTTGTGGGTCATTATGGATTTTTTTGTAAATTCACCAATATTTCCGATAAAAGTTAGCCAAATCAGGTAAAGACAAATCAGGATAGAACTGCTAGTTAGCAGTTGCCAGTTGGTATTATATCAAATTCTCCTTAGAACTATTCGACTGAATAGATTAACATTAGCAAATAAGGATTAATTTTTAAATTTAGTGGCGCTTAAATTCTGTAACGTGGACAAATATATCTCTTAATTAATTAGTTTTGTATTATTTTAACAGAATATTTCTGATTGGTGATCTTAATTTAAATTGAATTGGATTTAAGTAACACGATCTCACCAATTTGTGTAATGAAAGTGTACGAACATTTAATAATTTTACATTTTACAAAGAAGGCTACTGCCTCCATTAAAAGCAGCTGTAAAACAATTATGCGAAAAAGGTATTTCTGAATATTTATAGAATTTATATCCACAATCCCAAGTCGACGACATCGAAGTAAATTATTCGTAGCATTTTCGCCTTTCCATCTTTTATGAATATTTACATTTTGCAGCAAACATTACAAGCATACTTGTAATCATCCACCATCTTACCCATAAAAACCCATTTTTGAGTCAAGCTTCCTCCAATTACATAGAGGAAATTAGGCTACACAGCTGCTTTGTCACACACTCACACTATCACTACATAAGTAAGTAAGTCGCTGTCGTCTGTACGGACAGCGACTTTGTAATATTTTTTTTCTTTCGTATTTTTTTAAGTTTTAAGCATACATATAGACGACCCTATGTATGCTTAAAACTTAAAAAAATACGCAACGCATTTTTAGTTGTTTTTTTTAATAGATAGAGTGATTCAAGAGGAAGGTTTGTATGTATAATACATCCATAATATTGTAGAGAAACACTGATAAATTTAAAGGTTCATCATTGCACCCATGCGAAGCCGGGGCGGGTCGCTAGTCTATTCTAAATCTAATTACTAGCTTGTCCTTAAGAGGACTTACTGTTCATCCCTTTTCCAAACTGTTGAAGGAAATAAGCCTACTGCGCTAAGCTGGTCAATTCGGGTCAGGTTTGTTATGAAGTTTTGTTTTTCTTGCGGCTTAGTTATCTGCGTCCTGCGTTCCGTTAGCCTCTCGCGGCTGACGGTGATGTAAAGACGACAACATACCATCTTTAATCCCTGTACCTGTACTTAACGAAACTAGGTCGATGGTAGGTATTAGGTACTGGGATAACCCTCTTTTTTATTGTTTACGTGGGTAAAATCCTTTATGGACTATCCAAATCAGAACGGGAAGGGCTGGTGTTGGGCGTGTGGGACTCAGGATCACCACTGCGTGTGCTGCGATGGGCGCAACCCTTCCCACTTAACATCCTGGGTCCTGACTGACACCACGAAGTCAGTGTGCGCTACGGGAGCAAGTAGTACACCTCAACCCATTATTACTTGTGCCCCATATACAGCAATCTACCGCTCCGAAGGTGCCATACACGTACCATATACTTACTACTTAGCCCATTTATGACCAGCAGTGGGTCATAAATGGGCTAAGTAGTAAGTATATGGAGTCGGGCCTCCTCCAATGGGAATCAGGGTAATTAGCGTTCAGCGAAAAATGATTGGGGAATATTTTATAGTTAAAATATTAAATATCAGAAGCTGTGCTAACTTTCAAATAACTCTGACTAAAACTGCCTCGTTGGTCTAGTGGTTAGATGTGCCGCCTTTGGATCAACGGGTCCCGGGTTCGATTCCGGGGTCGGGCAAGTGTCTTTGTCTAAAACCAGAGGCACTGGCATAATATGTATGTATTTACAAAAAAAAATGGATTTAAGTAGTTTATCACCCATCTCGTTACCATAACACAAGCATTAAGTTGCTTAGCTTGGGACGAGATGGCGTTGTGTGAAATGTCCAAGGATATTTATTTATTATTTATTTATAAAATATTGTTGGAATTCGAATCAACAGATCTAAAAATAAAAGTCATTAAATAAAAAAAATACGAATCCAACAAAACATCCATTAGTCCCTCGCTTCTGAGGAGGCCCGGAAACGCATTATACGACTCACTCTTACATATCATGTGTAAAGCAATTTTGTTATAATCAATTCTGGGGGAAGCTTTCAGACTCCAAAATGTTAATTATCCTTATGGTTGACGCTGTCAGTAGGTGCTTTTAAGATAATTTGAAAAGGACTTAATACCAAACCCTGTGCCATACCTTCAGACTGGCGTAGCTACTGACTCACGTGGGCTATAGTGATGCTGATAATGATATATTGTTCACTTCTAGGCTACAGCGTTTACCCTACATTCCCCATGCATTCTAGCTAAGATATATAAATTTTATCATGGTATGCAAAAATTATGTATATTGTTACGTGATAAGCACCATTTTGTCCACAGAGGAACCTGCTTCCGTTCCCGGAGAAGACGACAATTCCCTCACCAAGCGGTTCACCGAGGAAATGACCGGCATCATGTCCAAGATGAGATTTAGCTCCAGCAACCATCCTCTGGAAAACAACCCCATCATTCAATACTTTGAGGTGGGGAACGCTTGCAGCACGGCTGGCCCGAACCTGATTTGGCGTATCCACGATGCTTACAGGAAAAGCGATGGCAAGGTCAGTAATACGTAAAACGCCTAAATATTACAAAATGTCCTAAGCAGAAATACTTTTTTAATTTTCTCTTAACGCTTTAATTTTACGGGTGAAATAAAAGGTGAATAATGTAAGTGTTGTATCAAATAACACGAACAAGAATGTTTTCGTAACACCTAAAAGGGTTATATCAAACGGAAGGCTTTATTTTACTGTACCATGTTCGGAAGGGAGTCCCACTAAGACTTAATATATTTGAATGTTATATATTTTGGCAACCTAGGGTGATATTTGGCAACGGAGGAAAACAATATAATGTAGCTGAATTATTTTATTCTGAGCAGATACAAACAAAATTGTCTAAAGACAAGAAAGACTCGTATCGAAATGTGTAAATATTTATACTGAGATTTTGGATAGTGCTAAGAACTAACTACTAATACTCTAAAACTGTCAAGGCGCGGAGAGACATCGTGAGGTGTGTGATGTATACGACGACTTACGTCCGAAACGACACATGCTCAAATTGAGCACGCTAACAACCACGTTGTTCGTTAGCAGAAAAATAATAATCACCCGTCCGTACACACACGCACTGAGTATCGGACGTAAGTGGCGCATGCTCACAGTGCACAGGCGCGTCCACAAAGAGCGAGGTATGCTTGACAAACCATGTGCGACGCAAGCCCCACGATGTCAGTACGCGCCATAAAAAGTGCCTAGAAAGGGGAGGATTTACCGGGTGTACCTACTTTTTTTTACTGTCAGTCCAGCATGGTATTAGAAATTCATTTGAAATATTGAGTTGAACAATCAATACAAAAATAAAAAATGTAGGATGCATGAGATAAATCAATTCAAAATTCATTCAACTTTAATTAATTCTATTAATTAAGTTGAATTTTGTACTTGAACAACTTAAATAAATAAACTGATTAACTTCAATTGACATAATTGTAATCGAAGTCTACTAATATAAACTGTGTTAAACAATGAAAAGAACAAATTTTATCATCAGTCATTTAAAAGTAAAATAACATGTGAAAGACAAATTGCGTCTTTAGAAAACTCAACTCACCTTCAAGTACATTAAGTGACGATAGCTTGTTTTATCACCTGAATACGAAAAGCTGACTTGATATATTAAAGTGACAGCGAAGTCACACAGTATTAAGAACGCTTTCATTATTTCTACGTGGTTAGGCCCGTCAGCATTGTGCTCCCTCGTTTTGTGCTCAGCCGTGCGAATAATATGAATCTAAATAATACAATGTTTTTATACATTTCTCATGCCTGGTAAAGTGATGCTAATTGTCCAAAGGCTTTTATTTAAAAGGTTAAACGAAATATATCAAGTTTGTTTTCCTCGTTTTATCTTATAGAAGACACACTGCTGTAACGGAACTCCTCTCGGAAGCTAGATGTCTTGTAAGGGCTAGGTTTTCTGCGTTATCACTTCTCGACACAGACCTATACTCTCTACTATTGGGTGGTGACAATCCAAATCCATCTATAAATACTAACTGAAAAATATGTATATTTGTTTATTATATAACATAACAATTAATTTTATCAAGATGATTTTCTCTATTATCTCGGTGAGGTTAGATCTATGCGGAAAATTCGGCCAAGAATTGCTCATCAAATTCAAAATTGATTTCTCTAATTTGTAGTACCTAGACGCAAACTTTAATTCGAACAGCTGTAATTGATTTTCCTCTTAAACTTGTCTGTAAATTAGATTATGAAATTAGTTTTAGTCTGCTACTTTGTCATTATAATTAATATTTGAATTCCATTAACTCCATCCTTTAATTCGATTATTTACTGTGGTTCGCAATTTAAATACATTTAATTCGATGAAATGAGGACTGTAACTCTGTATCTCATATTTTTACTTTAACAGTAACCCATGTATCATGCACTAGCAATATTTTATTTTAAATAAATATACCTGTTCGCTTATGTTTTGAACGCTAAATACATTAAGGTGGATGCTCCAGGGTAGGTCTTACGTTTTTTGCAATTTGCAGGTCAGTGCTAGGTTGTATGTTGATTAAAATGTTATTCGCGGCAGTAAGACGTATGTAGTTATAGAATTATAATCATCAAAATCATCAATACAACCCTCCAAGCTCATAAAGGTGCAAGAAAAACTTTTTCAACGTCTAAGTCATTCTTGCACCTCTATGAGCTTGGAGGGTTGTATTGATGAGTTTGATGATTATAACTCTGTAAATACATACGTCTTACAGCCGCTTATCAAATGTTCATCATCATACAACCTAGCACTGCCCTGCAAATTGCAAAAAACGTAAGAAAATTTGAATTTCGCGGGCTACCCTAGAGCATCCACCTTAAATGTAACAACTCGGCATCAGTCTTAAGTGTTAAAATACCTTTTCGCTTAGCGCTCAATTTATTAGGTTTTAGGAACTGCGAGATATAAATTAAAATGGTCAATACATGCGATTGATCCGCATCCCACCGTGCAGTGGCAACGGAAAATAACAACACCGACTTAAATAAAATAAATTTTTAAACCTGTTTTCGATGATTTCCCACAGTACCGACTTTTTATGATTGTATTGTTAAAAGTATTTCAAGTTAGTTCCACCATTCGTAAAGCATTCAATAATAGAAAAATTTAGAGACGTGTACGTTTTTTAAATTTGCACGTAGCTTTCATAGGATATGCGTTCTGACTTTTATAAAGTATGGTAATTTACTTGAAATGCACTTTAGTGGCATTTAAGAAGACAACATAATATTTTGAACCATCTACTGGATAAAAATTTATTTAATGGAGCCTTTATTTTTTGTCTACGTTAGAAGTCTTAGCCCCTGTACGCACTAGCGGCTGACCGCCTAGGCGGCTAGCCGCGCGGCCTGCCGCTTTTCCAGTTTAATATGCAACCGCGGTCCAACCGCCTAACGCGGTTTCATCGCGGTTGCATATTAAACTGATAGCTAGAGATAGCTGGGTTATGTGGTAATTTGCGCCCCGACCTACCCACTAAAACCAAACGGCGCGGGAGTTCCTCGACCGCCTGAAACAGTGACAAGGGTTTCAGTGCTCAATGAGAGAACATGCTCCGCGACCCTGACAGGCCTTGGTGGGGTGCTCTGAAGGCCCCCCAAAAAAGGCACGCGATGTTGTACGTGCCTTCTCCAGCGCAGTGCTTAGCGGTTGCTAGCGGCGGCGGTCCAGGCTCTCACGCCAGTCCGCCCCGTTAACCTACCTAACTTTAAAGAAGACTCCATCAATTCGATGGCGTTATTCAAATAGAATTAAAAAATATATATTGTTTTGTTTCATTAATAATTGGAATTGATCGTATCTCATAGCAACGAGTAAGCTGAAATGACAGTGAATATATTTAAACTATACTTCAACCTACAACTACTTCTCAGTCCATTAATGACTAACTGCTGAAACGGGCCTCCGCTTGTTACATGGAGGCCTACTGTGCCATGATAGCCAGACGGGTTGGCACAGGATTTCGTGTCAAGTTTTCCTTTTTTGCGGCTATTGGTTCATACGACACCCTCATGAGGGAATACGGTGGCAATACTATGTATTCTTAATCCGTAACCACACGGAAAATACATATAAAATGGAACAATACAAACGTAACAATCTGCACAAACTCAATCACGATTTCAATTAACCGAATATCAGAAACAGTGAAAGTAGCAGTAGCCGCAGACAAAATAGCGGCTCTCGTGTTGACCGATAAATGAGCAATCACGTTACCCCTGAAACTCGCGCCACGGTCAGACAATATCAGCTTATGCGTGCATAATGACTTTTGCTGGCATTGTGATGATATTATTTGCATAACGGAATGAAAACTACGAAGCTGGCAGTTGTATAATATGCAAATTAATAATTATGTTTCCATCCGAGTTAAAATCGATTGTCAGGTAACGCAACTCCCGGCCTAGTCCGTTCTTGGGTGGGTCAACATCATCATCATTTCAGACAGACAGACTCAGCAGTGGTGCATCAGCAGTGGCTCAGTAGTAGTAAGATAGTTACACTATTGTGTAACTTTACTTCTAGTCTAGTAAGCTTATATGCCTATCACTTCTAGTCTGGATGTTGAAGGTTGAGAATGAAACATACATTTCATTCCGAGTTGGAGTTTAAAATATATAAATGTCTCCCCTCACTTGATTGATTTGTGATTTGTACCTAATCTTTTTGATGCTTATTTTGGAATATTTGGTTATAACTTTGTATGATCATTATTATACAACTGATGTTGATAACCAATAATGTTTGGTTCCTAAACCACACGGCCGAATCTGCTGCCGATAGTTAGTATTTACCCATTTAATTTTATCTTCTATTGCTATGCGATTCCGAAATCCATCCAAATAGCGAAACAATAGCTCTGGAATGTATAATTTGAACGCAAAGCTAATTAACAATCTGAAAACCATGTG
The DNA here is from genome assembly GCA_905475355.2 of Clostera curtula. NCBI lineage: Eukaryota > Metazoa > Arthropoda > Insecta > Lepidoptera > Notodontidae > Clostera > Clostera curtula. The sequence goes on along the minus strand of FR997794.1, from coordinate 10,620,671 downwards.
GTTTCAGTACTTGTCCTCTATGTGGGATTTCTTTGCTGAATTTCAGGATTCAAGGCTCCTGTTAGACACGCCTAAATTTATCTACAATTCGTTATGACAGACAAAGTTAATAACGTAAGAATTATATAAAATATTGGTACTTTGTAGTACCAATATTTTATGGAATGTTACCTGTCTCGTTGGTCTAGTGGTTAGATGTGCCGCCTTTGGATCAACGGGTCCCGGGTTCGATTCCGGGGTCGGGCAAGTGTCTTTGTCTAAACCAAAGGCACTGGCTCGGAGTCTGGGTGTCATTTCTATCTATAATATGTATGTATTTACAAAAAAAAATGTATATAAGTAGTTTATCATCCATCTTGTTACCATAACACAAGCATTAAGTTGCTTACCTTGGGACGAGATGGCGTTGTGTGAAATGTCCAAGGATATTTATTATTATTTATTTATTTATATAATCAAGAAAACTCAATCTGACAGTGGTTAGTTATTAATGACTATGATTATCGTCAAAAGGAAGGATTTTTTTACAAATATTAAGGTTCCATCAAAGGGGCCTTAATGACCGACTGTTTATTTATCCCATTAATGGGAAATTTTTATTGGATTCTAACCCAAGTTTTGATAAAAGTACCTAACTATTTTTTTTTGTTTCACACTTAAAATTAATCCGAGACGTTGGTACTATCGGCTTTACAAATATTGATAAAATGTTTAGAATACATTTTCACCATTCACTCCATCCCGAGGGTGTCTTAAGTGCCGACTGAAGGAAATAACAAGGCAAGAAGCTGTAACAGAAGCAAAATTTGTTAAGGAACTCTTTGCCAACCCGTCTTGCTAATTTCCTTCCACATAATTGGTGTATAGACCCTATACTCAGCAGTGGCGATAATGATGATGTTACGTTAAACCCTAAATATAGGTACTCGTACACATATTAATAAAGTCATTGTAGGTTTGGGATGTATGACGAAATATTTCTAAAGTTCATAATTAATAGCAGACATATTGTCTGTTCGCTAGCCTAAGGGGAGCAACACAATAATACTGACACAAGAACTTTAGTAATAACAAATATCACCGTTGTATTAAGGTGAATGTTCCAGGGTAGCCCGCGAAATTCAAATTTTCTTACGAACTTACAATTTGCAGGCCAGTGCTAGGTTGTATGATGATTAACATTTGATTCGCGGCTGTAAGACGTATGTAGTTACAGAGTTATAATAACACAAAGTACCAAGTTATAATTATAAAACTCATCAATACAACCCTCCAAGCTCATAAAGGTGCAAGAAAAACTGTTTCAAGCTCAAAGTCATTATTGCACCTTTAAGAGCTTGGATTGTATTGATGAGTTTTATAATTATAACTTGGTACTTTGTGTTATATAATTATAATTCTATAACTACATACGTCTTACAGCCGCGAGTAACATTTTAATCAACATACAACCTAGCACTGACCTGCAAATTGCAAACGTACGAACATTTAAATTTCGCGGGCTATCCTGGAACATTCACCTTAATTCATGTGGTTATGACATATTCAAATAGGTATGCAGATTAGCCGTAGCGGACTGTGGAGAAACCATTGTTAGCTTTTATTTCATAGTGACCTTAATTTCTCCTTTTAACACCAGTTATCATTATAATTTAAGCAAAAAGACGTGCACTGCTGGACATGGGCCTCCCCCAAGGATTTCCACGAAGGATGGTCGTGAGTCGCTTGCACCATTTTTTTCCGACTCACCAGGTCGTCGGTCCACCGTGTTGAAGGTCAACCAGCACTACGCTTTCCGGAACTCGATCGCTACTTGAGGATTTTTCTGACCCAGCCGTCAGTCCTGTGAGCTATGTGCCCTTTCATGTGCGAATTAAGTTTCGCAATCCAATGGGCTTTGTCGGTAAGTCTGGTTCGGCGGAGTATCTCGTATTTTTTATATAATCTAGCAGGAAAACTGGGTGACCTTGAGCCTTTTAACGGAGCCCATATATCATCTCTGGCAACACAAATTGATTGAAATCTCTGATTTCGCGGAAAGGGGAACGTCATACTTTATTTTGTGAAAAATTAAGAAAATAAGATGTTAAATATTTCTTATCCGCTTTATATGATAAATACAAAGGTGAGGCCTCTGAATATGACATATGCCTTCTGTGCCACGCTGGTCAGACGGGTTGGCACAGGATTTCATATCAAGGTTTTACTCTCTTGCGGCTAGCTCTTTCGGCTGTTCCGGTTCAGAGATGAATTGGAACTTCTCAAACCGTCAACCTTGACTTATTTAGCGGACCATGAAATGTGCAAAATCCTTCGAGATTTTCGGTAACCGGGAATTTTCTTTAGCGAGACACTGTTGTAGCTTATGTTATGCATTTTTACTGGCAATATTAGAGAAAGTATAATCAAAATGATGATCCAAGTTTATTCATTGAAGGAGACTTTAAATATTTCAAGTCGATTATTATACTGCTAGTACCAATGTTGAATTAATTAATTAGGTAATCCATGTTACGAGTTTAAGGTGTTGTATTCTCTGTTTCACTAACTCATGTTACGAACTTAGAGCGGTTCGTATAAATTAGGAGCTATTCTGGCTACGGCTATTGTTTGAAATGATCCGGAAGATCTTATACAATAGCAGAGATTTAAGCACAATGGTTTTGACATTGTCCCAAAATACAGAGCTGCTGTCGTGGAATTACGATGTGGGTTCAGGCTGACTGCAGACTGATTAAGACTGCAGTTTTGACGTAAGACATATGAGAAAAAAGAGCTCACATATTTATTAATTTCCCTCACTCTTAGAAATCGGTTAGAATAAAATAACTACTACCATTCAGCCCATATCTGACCCACTGCTGAAAATCGGGCCTCCTCCATTTACAGGCCGCGCGACCATGTTTTGTCCGCGCGGCCAACGAAAAACATCGCGACACACACGCGGCCAACTGGCCGCCGAGGCCAACCCGCGGCCAGACCGCCTGGCCGCCTAATGCGCGGGGGCTCTAAGATCCCGCTATACAACGACCTTCACCGAGCTGTTTATTTGATGAAACGTATATATAAAACTATTTTAAAATCATCGGCTAAATAGAACGCAACATTTCGTGAACGTTCAGTTTCAATCAAAATCAAAATGTTTTCTATCTGTATAAACTCCAAGAAGCGCTTTCAAATATTTAGATCTTTAACACTGATTCGGTAGGCCGAAAGAAACTCCGTTGTTGCTATTTTAAATAATAAAGTAATAATTATGGTTTTATAAACAAGACAGCTCCGTGGCACATGCGTCATGCTCGTGATCGGGTGCCGCCAGTTGGGGCCGGTCATCCCTTAACTGCTATTGACATACCTACATAGCTTTATATTGATCTCCTGGACACTTCTGTTGTGCAATATGTTACATTGTCCTCACATCTTAGCTTACTATAAATAAACACGAAATCAATGTAACCCAATCAGATGCTTGTAACAGAAAATATGATAAAAAGAGTGTCCATGGAGTTTCTTGCCTGTTCTTCTCCATAGGATCTACTTTTTGGAACATGCAACTAGATACCTAACTTCACTTTTGACTTTTCAAAAACACCAGTAAATAGGTTCAATTGAAATAAATGATTTGAGTTGAGTTGAGTTGAGTGACAGAAAGCGCGAACTTAAACATAACAAAAGTAATGAAACTCTTTTGATGAAACTCGACCCATAGCTGACCCACTGCTGAGTCGGGCTTCCTCCAATTATATGGAGGGTAATTAGCCTACTTTGCCACACTGGCCAGACCGACTGGCACAGGGTTTTTCAAGTTCAAGTTTTCGGCCTTGTCATCTACTATTACCGACACTTACGACACCCTCTGAATGGAATGGGGTGGTGACACTCAGTTTTCTAATTCTTTCACCACACGGAGAGTAACAAAAGTGATGAAAGAGGAAATTACAAAAGCATTTACATACTGTGTATCAAACTTTGAGGGCGCAATTATCCTTGTAAGTTAAAATGCTCGAAGTCTCTCTGAATTGTGTTGGGGTAGCTATATGATTGCTTGAATGGAGACAATGACTCACCTAGCATCAATACGCTAACAATTTAGAGGCTGCTAGATGAAGCGGTGAATTGTAAAAGACGGGCGCGTGAAGCAATAGCCTATGTCTATCCATAGGCTGGATTGATCTGACAATGTGACAAGTTACTGTTCACTTTCAAGTTCATATCAGATATAGTTACATCTGTATTTTTTCTGAAAACGACTAAATGTATATGTATTTTTCCACCGTCTATCAAAGTCACTTTATAGTCTAAATAGCACAATATGATTAAGATAATTAAATTCTTAATAAAATTCATAATTTTCATTTTCAGATTAGTTCACCGTAAAGTGAACATATTTGCTAGCGCCGAATGCGTCGAATAAATCAAGTGTCACTTTTTTTATTCACTTTTTTCTTTTTATTAAAAAACTATCATCCATTATAACCTCGCACACCTGTCCGCGTGCAATAATTTGCATTTGCGAGGCCTTCATTACTTCGGTTCGTTCGGTGACTTTTTAAAGAATTTTTAAATTACATAGCATAGAAATTTAATAATAAACCTTTGTAAAATATGGAATACAATTTTTTACGATTAACCGTGCGTGCGACTTGCAGAAAAAAGAACAATTTCTTAAATTATCATTAGATACAATCAAATTACTTTTGTTTAATATTAATTTCCTAAGAAAACTTTTACTATGCCATAAAAAGTAAATAATTAGATCACAGTGTAGGAATCCGTATTAAAATATTGCTATTGTTCCTGAAGAAAGTTGGCGCTGTAATTAAATATTTTAATAAGTTGCTGGAACAATCCCGAAGTTGGATATTTCTGTCGATAAAAGCGGCTTAACTGCCCAGTGAAGCTTGAGCTGAAGGTTTAATGACATAACCATTTGCCAATAGTGAATTGTTAAGATATAGGGGGTTTTGCAATGTTGTTTTACTGTCGAATTTTGAGAATGGGGCCTCCAAGTATATTTTTACCGCCAGTTTTATGTAATTTAAATACTAGCTGACCCCTCAAACGTCGTTTTGCCATTTAAATATCACTATTAAAAAATAAGGGTTGATCGTATAGGGGTAAAAGTTTTTAGTTGTATATATTTTTGGATTCTTTACGGCAATTAAATTGTGATTACTTTTTCCGTATTTTATAAATTGCTAAAAGCGTGAAGTTCACTGGGTCAGCTAGCTTAAAATAAAAACCTTGAATAATTTATCCAAACACTTAAACGTTATAACAGGCGTTCAAAGCGTAACTTATATCACCAATTTTGTATAACATAACTTGATATAGCTTTATTAATGTATCATCACTACATAGTATAAAACAAAGTCGCATTCTTCTGTCCGTCCCTATGTATGCATAAATCTTTAAAACTACGCAACGGATTTTGAAGCGGTTTTTTTTAATAGTTAGAGTAATTCAAGAGGAAGGTTTATAGGTATAATATAATTGCACCCATGCGAAGCCGGGGCGGGTCGCTAGTATTATATATTTTTTCGTTTTACCTAATTTCCATTTGGATACTCGGTTCAAATCGTGGTTGTGCTCTTAGGTACCCATAATTGTTTTTTTTCGACCCGGGGTAAAATCCTTTAAGGGATATCCTCGCCAGCCTGAGGATGGGCAACAGGGGGTGTGTGGGAGTCCCCTCCGCCTCTGTGAGGAGACCCAAAATTGACCCTAGAGCCAAATCAAGCAAAGCCACGATTAAATACATGTATTTGAACTACGTAGCGCGCCCCAACAACATTAAAACCTGTTGCTAAAAAATACTTTGCATCAGAGATTATGTAAGAGTGATTTTATTTTCCATTAAGTGCTTTATCGCTATCGTTAAATAAGGTTTAAAAGGTGATAAATCGGTTACCTGTCTATCCAGTGAAGCTTTAACGAAAGTGTTTTAGCCGTAAACGGTATAAATGTTATCTATAAGTTCAAAGTGTAGTGTAATAGTAGATTGTATCACAAGGAAGCAAAGTAATATTATTACGGCGAGGGCGTTTTTTGAGTCCAGAGCGAAGTGAGCTGGCGCCCGACCCACGCGGTTGCGGCGGCAGCCGTTTCGCCTGCCTGGCCACCCCTCCGCTGCTAGTGGTGGCAGCCCTGGCCTCAACGCCTGGCCGCCATCCACTGCAATGACCATGCCGTGTGTCGCGGCAGGTTAAGCCTTCCGAGGCAACTCTGAGGACAGAGGAGTCCCCAGAGCAAAAACCCACCACGACCCCGTGTGCCGCTCTTAGTCTGGCCTCTCTCCGTGGGCCCACCCGGCATGGGTGATCCTGAGTCAGTATGGCCCCAACGGATTATAAAGGCACGCAACCCCCATCACCAGAACAAGGTGGCAGTACGGTCGATGGGGGTAAATTGAGTTCCATAATGTTACTTGGATTTACTGTGCTTATTGCTCAAATTATAATACGTACGCCACGAGCAAATGATCAAATTTTACACCCACGCTGCGAATTCTAAAACATGGCCGCTGTACTAAGCTTTTGATATCCCGGTGGCCCACTGTTCGTTTGGTTACGTGACATACTCTTATTTCAATTTTGCAACATTTCGGGCCAGTTTCTAGTTACTGATTTCGTCAAACAGAGCAGCTCTGAACATTTTCTGGAAATTCTTTATACATAGTTCTGTGTCTCTTGTATAAACCCTCGGGAACTTTTTAACGCATGTGGTTGGAAGAGAGCATACCCTCAATTTTACAAAAAGTTCACAATAGAGTTTTCTTTACGAACAAGAGTGATGGAACTAAATGTAATTCCTACCGCGGTATTTTTGGGAACATCATATTTTCAAAACGACAACTTCAGAAAACAGCAGAGAGTAAATGCGGCCGCTATATCTGCTTTGTTGACCAATGGTCATGAGTCACTAGCCATTAATATTGGGGGCCACTCATTGAAACAAGTTTCGTTACCTGGTGAAAACTATCACATCTACAACTGTAGTAGCAGCAGCATTTAACAAACTAGATACGAAGTTCTTCCACTTCTATGAATAAAAACTGTCTTGAAGAAAAATATTTATGAGACACAACTCAACTATATACACAAAAACATATATTGTAAAATGATAGAATAAAGTTTAGATTTAAAGATGTGTAAAAACACCACATGAGAAATATTAAAATCCAGCATTCTGGAAAGATCTGGCCGCACAAAGATCTGTATGGAGAAAACCACTAAAATAGAAATTCCTAATTTCCTTTGCAATCCTTTGAAAGTCATCGTCGTTCCGGGCCGCAATAAACTAAACACCCGATTACAAGTGGCAATCTATTATAAATTCGCCTAAGGTGTGCTTACGTGGCCGGGCAATTTCCAAGAAGCTTGACTACGCCAGTTATGAACTCGTAAAGGCACATGACTGTAACCAAAATTTTAGTAGATAATGCAAAGCACAGAACCAAAATCAGCTGGGTAACAGCATCGTCTTGCCCCGGGTGCCTAATCTACCCAATTTGTTGACATTTCTGAATACTGCACCGCGCTCTGGGGTAATAGCGTAGTGATATACAACCCTCCGTAAAAAACAGACTAGCTAATACATTTTTTAGATGGCAGCGAAACAAATAAACAAAATACAAATTCGACGTAAATTTACACTTTGTAGTGCGTTATTTATTCGTCAAACGCGCGGATTTTACATTAGATATGTGTGCTTATACATGGCCACAATAGCGGGTGAACCGCGGGGCTTGCTTGGATAACCTTTGCATTTAATTACAAGCTCCTTAGATCCGCATTAAGCTCGTGTTTACCTGCTTTGCATTCGTAAACAGCAGCGCATAAAGCAAACTGTAATATTTAAATAGACTTTCTAGCCCCTATGAAAATACCCTTACACTTCCAGAAAGTATCTAAGTGAGACAGGTACTGTTTTTGTGACACTGAAATTGAAACAATCAGATAACTGTAAATGGCTACAGTGCGTACAGGGTTAATTTAGGTCGTTGCAGGAAGCATGGATGAGAGCGTTAAGAAGTCCGGGCCCCGAACGGGGCACGGTTGAACATTATTGGTATACATTTTGTATGAAGTGATTCATGATGGACGTGGCTCGGCCGTGCCCCGGGACCACTTCATACAAAATTCCCCGCATGGGGCCCGGACGGGGCCCGTATGGGGCACGGAGGCCCGTTGTATCGTGAATCGGGCTTTATTACAGCGTTTGATAATGTTTCCAATTTGGAACAAATTCTAGGAAGTAATGTCCTAATCAATAAAAACACCTAAATGGTGATTGTTCAATTGAGTGTGATTTTTCATTTCAAAATCTTAGCATTAAATTTCTGCCTTTGAATAATGATGTATCGACCATCCCGTAGTAGATAGCCTAACAAAAATACAGATCTCGAGTTCAGTTACGCATTTGCTCTCTTTTGGCAATATTTTTATATAATTAATTTTGTGCTCACTCTTTTGGTTAATTAAATTGCGTGATTAGTACCTTCTGATGTTGGGCTATCTTTCATGTTTTAAACGCGATTCATCACGCTACACAAAGGAATCAGTATTGGCTAAATCCCTAAACGCATTCTCTTAATGAATAAATTGAATGGGCCGACAATGAATTGTTTCACTGCAAAGTTTAAAATTGAGGTAACAAAATAGAAAAATATTCCAAGTAATAAATTATATACCTACTCCTTTCTTATTGCGGGAGACGTCGCTTGTACGCCTTTGGCTGCAATTTCCTTGGCCGGAACATACTCGTAGTTACCTCTATAAAATTTTCATCCATTTAATTTGATTGGCACATGACTGGCGGAACATATATAGGTATAACATTTTTCGTTTTTCTATAATCATAACATGTATATCTACTATAAGATCTTCATCAAGATAACGTCTTGTCCTTTATTTATACGGCTTGTATTAAAAAGTTAAATGTTCAGATACAGAACAGTGCTCATAAACGTCACCAAATCGTGCAAGATTAATTTTTGTAATAATGTTAACGAAATTATCCTGGACAGTGAATTTATAAAAACATTGTTTTAACTACGAATATTCTATGACCAACATGACTGCGTGGTCTCAAGTACGAACTACGAACAAACGTATCATATTTGTCATGCCGTATAGCACACTAAGCTAAGTGAGGCTTAATCATGCCGGTACCAGGCAAGTTAAGCCTGTAGCATTAGACCGCAATGTAAAAAAGTAATTACACTTCTACTGATTATCTTGCTCTGCTACGCGGCCCTCTTCCGTGCCATGCTGACTGCGCGGATTGGTTACAGTGTCAATCTTATATTACCTGGCAAATTAATCTTATGCCTATCTATAATAGTTATTTTTAGTTACATCCAACGTGATCCTAAAGATATGTATTAAATAAATAAATAAATATCCTTGGACATTTCACACAACGCCATCTCGTCCCAAGCTAAGCAACTTAATGCTTGTGTTAAGGTAACGAGATGGATGATAAACTACTTATATAATTTTTTTTTTGTAAATACATACATATTATAGATGGAAATGACACCCAGACTCCGAGCCAGTGCCTCTGGTTTAGACAAAGACACTTGCCCGACCCCGGAATCGAACCCGGGACCCGTTGATCCAAAGGCGGCATATCTAACCACTAGACCAACGAGGCAGTCAGGCAGTTGATAACACTTTATACACAAATCCGTCTCCACGAGTGCTACAAATTAACATCTCTAATCCGTTAATGCTAAGACATCTCTAATCCTTGACTGCCTCGTTGGTCTAGTGGTTAGATGTGCCGCCTTTGGATCAACGGGTCCAGGGTTCGATTCCCGGGTCGGGCAAGTGTCTTTGTCTAAACCAGAGGCACTGGCTCGGAGTCTGGCTGTCATTTCTATCTATAATATGTATGTATTTACAAAAAAAAAATTATATAAATAGTTTATCATCCATCTCGTTACCATAACACAAGCATTAAGTTGCTTAGCTTGGGACGAGATGGCGTTGTGTGAAATGTCCAAGGATATTTAATATTTATTTATTTTAGGACTCACTACGAATGATAGAGCTGCCATATTTTATAATAGTCGTTTAATATAAATACAAACGGCCTTAATCAAAATAGCTGCCGTTTTATCGAGGGTATAAAATATGTATGCCGTTGTCATTGGTCAGATAAACGAAGGGGACAGCAACCGATAGTCGTATAATACCGTTTTAATTTTTAATAACTAAAACGGCTTATTCAACTACTATGAATTTATGTAAGTTTTATCAATAACTAATATTTTTGGACCATTACCCATGACTGCTTCGTGGAAGCTCTTAAATTATTTTCATAGTTAATGTAGTCATTTTTCGACATTAACCAAATCACTAAAAAAGTAGTCAAGGTAGCATTGCAAGACCTCTTAGGGGCAACTATGCCACGTAAGCTAGATAGAAATACTAAGAAGAAAAGAAAAGACTACGACATCCCATGTCCCACGTACGGGTTGGCCCACGGATTCGACTGCGTTCCAAACCGGTTTTCTGGTTTTGACGGCGGACCAATTAATTGTACAACCACTTAATTGCGTTCATACGTTGATACCTACGTGACAGCACTGATACTCCAAACTCTACGTGTAATCCCGCTTTGTGCAAAATGTCGAATGTGAAAATATTATAATATACTCGTATGAATACTGGGTAATGTGAGTCATGTGTTATCATTGAAAAAATATATCAATCTCACTAACGAAGTAGTGCCTTTGATTTGCCAGTGATCCTAAGGGTAAATCACATCTGTGTGGTAACCGTTTTAGAATACATAGTGTCTCCACCCCACTCGATCCTGAGGGTGTCGCAAGAAAAAACCATGGCAGAAACCCTAGTCGTGTGGCACAGTAGGCAAATGTCCCTCCTTTAATTGGAGGAGGCCGGAATCCGCAAAGGGTATTTAACGGGATGAGAAGTTAATAAGTAAGTATAACATGTACAAGTGAAATTCTTTATCTTGACAGATCTGAATACACAGGGTTATAGGAATAATATACCAAATTTCTCACCAACTGCATCTGATCAAGGTATCAGTTTTTATCTAGCTTATTTATAACTAGCTTTCAAGCTAGTGCTTATGTATTTCTTCAGATTATTTATCGAATGCGAAAATAAAATCTCAGATAGGATTCGTAGTTATTCAGCTTATCGTGTTCAAATAAACTAACATCTATAAGAATAACTTACTAAAGTTTAAGCTAAAATAAATATCAAACTGGATTCAGAGATATAATTATATAAGTATTGCGTCACACACATCAAACTAAACTAATATTATAATGTAGTTGGATTTAATTAATTAAAATACATAGTTTCAACATTTCTTTTTGTGTAACCATTTATTTGCAGAAGGCGATTTAATTATTTTGATCACATAAAATAATTCTCGCAATAACATACTTCTGAAATTATTAGATGTAAATTGTTTCTAAAGTTGCACTGTGTAATAAAGAAACTTCCTGGAAGTTGTAAACTAGGTACGTCCGTACTAAACTCATCTCCGGTCCAGAAGCCGTATATTTCCAGACGACCCATCTATCCGCAAGCTCATCTCAACTTTCAAGGCCGATGTGGCAATTCGTCTTACCTATAATGTGTATGGCTACATGTATATATAATGCAATACGTGTACATGTAAATTGAATTTGTATGCAAATAACATTGAAATTTTTTTTATTAATAATATATGAAATAATTTTCCGTCATATATAAGTAAAATATAATAAAACTAAATTATACATACATGATTTATAAAAAGTCAGTTGTGCCCAATCGCTACCACTTGGCAAGAAGACTAGCACGCCGTAGAATATATTTAATTGAGAAAAATACAATTCGTAATATATTACTTTATTATCAAATTAAAATATATTGTAACTTTAAAATGCTTTTAATACTTTTTGCGTGAAAGAGTGACAAAGATCCATCCATACAACGTTACAGATTGAAAATATTAGTAGGGTTATTCCATTTCGATAGGATAAGCGCCAAATCGGTGGAAATGCCGAAAAATCTGCAAGTTTGATTCCACTGAAACCTGCTTATGTGACCCGTGCGTAACGAACGCGTAGCGGGTATGGCTCACTCTGCTACATGCACCAGTCCCTGTACGTCTGTTAGCCAAATCAGGTTTCACTGTTGTCCTGCTAATAAAATGGGGGAAAACCAACCAAAATCAATTAATTTTTTGACGTATAAATCCTTACGAATGCTTTAAAATATTCAAATAATAAACAAAACTAACAAAAAAAATAGCACTGGTTCGAAATGCCAATGTAGTTTCAATATTTAGATAGAAAATACACTGAGTATACAACAAAAAATATAATCTCCGGATGATCATCGCGCAGATTGGAGCTGACCTATTGTGGACGGTACGACCTTAAAGAATATCAGAGCCAAATAACACTCTCGGCAGTGATGTTGTATTCCTGCTCAAAGGTAGGGTCACTAGGGCTCTAGGGTTGGCAGTGGCAAGTAAACCCAGGGTCGGGAGACCACTTGTGTTGCAAATTTCAATAGGCGGCGATGACCGCTTAATGTCACTGGGTATGACTTTGGTAGGTGACCAAAACTAAGTCCCGACTAGTCTACGTCAAACAATCATAAGGATTTTCGCAGTAAAGAAAGGTACATAGACAGGTATAGAATACAGCAAGAATTTTTTTTCAACTATTTATGTGAATGTGGTAAAATTTATTTGTTAACAATGCTTTCCCAAGAGCTGTTATCTGATATTCAGACAGCGAAATGCGAAAGGATAAACTTGTACTACACTGCTATTACCCAAGAAGAGTATTGCTCATAATTATTAACTAATAGATTAGACTAGAAAGTAGAGACGACCACGGCTTTGAAAGCCCTAGTGCAGCTCCTAGTGAGTCTATAAAAGGATTAGCTTGCCGTGCAAAGGACAAGGAATTTAAAATTTGTTATGTATCTTGGTAAGGCGTTCTAAGTGAGCCGTTACTCGTAGTGAAGTGTGCCTTGAGTACCCATTTACTTTCCCTTCAGAAGGAGCTCGCGGGCTCCTAAAATAATTTTACGCAGATGTGCCTCAAGAAAACATGTTTACCAAATATGTCTAAAAATATCTTAAAATTCGTTATAAGCTTAAGTTAATACTAGAAGTTGATCATAAAATTCAAACAAACATGTCACATCAAAATATTTTTGAACAGATATTCATTTCAGCCCATAAATGACCCACTACTGAGTCGGGCCTCCAAGTTCATGGAGGACAATTAGCCTACTGTGCCACGCTGGCAAGACGGGTTGGCACAGGGTTTAGTATTAAGTTTTCCTTCTCTTGCGCCTAGGTTCTGTGGATGGAGGAGGCGCGACTCAGCTTACTCAGCCCATAAGCCCAAAGAGCAACCATGGAGTTTCTTGCCGGCTCTTCTCTATGGAATAGCGTTCCAAACCGGTGGTAAAAACTAAATTATTATTATATTATTCGATTATTTTTATTTTTAAAATTTCTCCAGAATCTTTGACTATTTGAAAGCATTCGCAAGAATTTATTCGAATAAAAAACATTTTGATTTCATAAACGACCCACGTTTATGGGCTGGGTGAGAGTAGTAGTATATTTAGTGCGCAATTTTGAGAATAAATTAACCAAACAAAGAGTTCTAAAAATGTTCTCTTATAATCTTTGACTATTTGAAAGCATCCGCATGAATTTATTCGAAGAAAAAACATTTTGATTTTGATTTCATAAACGACCCACGTTTATGGGCGGAGTGAGACTAGTAGTATATTTAGTGCACCATTTTAAGGATAAATTAACCAAACAAAAAGTTCTAAAAATTTTCTCTTAAAATCTTTGACTATTTGAAAGCATTCGCAAGAATTTATTCGAATAAAAAACATTTTGATTTTGATTTCATAAACGACCCACGTTTATGGGCTGGGTGAGAGTAGTAGTATATTTAGTGCGCAATTTTGAGGATAAATTAACCAAACAAAAAGTTCTAAATTCGATACAAACATATTTTTATCATTACTCCGTGTGGTGACGGATAATAAATACGCAATGTCACCACCACATCCTGCGGGTGCCGTAATTACTACTACTCAGCCCATAGACCTCCTCCAGTTTCATGGGGGGTAATTGGTGTACTAGCCTCGGTGGCCAGACGCGTTAGCACAGGGTTTAGTATCATGTTTTCCTTCTCTTGTGGCTAGTTTATCGGCCTTATTTCCCTTTGTCGATTCTTACGACACCCTCAAGATGAAATGGTCTGGCGACGCTATTGTACTCTGGATCCGTCACCACACGAAACAATTATTATACACTCTGTATAATAATTACTTAATTGAATGATACTATTAAATAAACTTCAGTTGATGAATAATTACTTACAACAATGAACCAATTTTAGATATTTACCTTTCATGAAAATCCGTTGATGCCAGGCAAACTGGCTATAAGCTTCGTGAAATTGATCGAGTGCTAGTATTAATCAGCTTAGACACTTTATGAAGCACCATGGCCTACTGTGAAATTGCATATTGTGTTTACTGTGTTACAAATTTTAACCGATATTGCTTCATCAATTTTACTTTTATTTACACTTCACGTGGTTATTCGTGATTGCTGTTTAATTTTGGTATTTGTATTCATTATTCGTATTTGCTATTTTTAACAAATATTTCATTACACACACACGTAGTGCAATACGAAAAGAATAAATTGTTCGCCCAGCGGTCGAAAGTCGATCATATTTCATTTAAATTAAAGTTCTATTCTCAATTTCACCACAGACTCAATAAACAAAATATTACAAATGCATGTGTGTATCGATTACATGGTAGTGTGTGTAATGTTTTTTTATTGATCTATTGTATTATTAAGCATCATTAAAAAAAACTATTCGCTGTTCGCGCAATTTTCGTCAAAAGGGGTACAAAGGTTTTGCTACACGTGTTAAATATATAGAATAGTTAAGTGCCACTAATATGAGTAACACACGCATAAGAACACACATAGACACAAATATCAAAGCTTATGCGTAGAAAGTAAGAAGGTTTTTAACAAGGAAATAGATGTCATCGCTTTGGTTCCGTCGGAAATGGTGTAGATAACCATGACCTTAAGCGCGCTTCAATCGATAGGATTCTCTACAATAGATTTCCCATTTTGTTAAGATGTCGGTAGTGGAAACTCATTATTTTTGTTAGTAGCTTATGGTGCTAAGTCTTGATCAATCTGCTTGTTGAAAAAACTACAATGTATATTCGTGACCAAAAACTGTCGACTCAATTTTGGTATCGTTATTTCACGCATGTGTCTATAGTGAACATTAGCACGTGGTCGCGTGCTCTACAACCCGTGAGCAACGTGAAAGTTCTTTGCCGATCAGAAACTTTTGATTCCGTCTACCGATACTTAACATTTCTTTAAAATGATGATGAATGAAATGATCTACTTTGGTCAGCATTATAACTTTTGCGCTATACTTGTGTAACAACTAAGTATCCATAGAATATTAACTAGAATCAGTACAAAATATCATGTTTCCACTTTCACTGCTACAAAATTAAGAGCACTAGACGTAAGCTATTTATTAACAGACAGTTTTCCTTTTGTGATTTTTCCTAGGACTATTTTATCTAGTCGTTTTTTTGCGACATAACAAATAGGATTAACACAGCTTTAACGACACGTGTACCTACGTGAGTGTAGAATAAAATCATTTGTGGAAAATACCAGCAGCCTTTTTTAAATTTACATAGAGTTTTGTTCTAACCAGAACTCATTTAAAATTAAAGTTTATAAATATTCATGTGGTGATGGATTTAAAATACGTAGTGTTGGTGACACCAAAAAAATTACAATGCTGAAAATCTAATGATTTCTTAGGGTTTCGCGATTATTACAAATTGTAATTAAACACTTAACGGATTCATCGCGTGTATGGTACATTATAATTCCCGACATTTCTGCGTGCACAAGGAATATTATCAATAAAACAAAATTATATGCGGAAGATTTTAACTGTTTCTTTGTACTTTTGAAGATAACTGTCATCTAGTCTCACCCGCGACCACGACTGCTGCAAAGCATTCGAAACGTCGTGAATTAAATAATGTAATATACACGTGATAAATCCGTAAAAAGTGTTTAATTACAATGCTGAAAATCTAGTCACAAGAGAAGTAACACTTAAAAAAACCCGTGACAACCCGTCAGGCGTTGCGTGGCACAATAGGCAAAGCAGGCCTGACTCAGCAGTGTATAAAGTAATAGTAGTAAGTACATGAAACATGTATATTCATTTCTGTAATCAGCCATTATTTATAATAATAATAAATATCCTTGGACATTTCACACAACGCAATCTCGTCCCAAGTTAAGAAACTTAGTGCTTGTGTTATGGTAACGAGATGGTATTATACATACATATAATAGATAGGAAACACCCAGACCCGGAACAAATACTTGTAGGTCGTACAAATATTTCTTCCGTGCGGGGAGTCGAACCAGCGACATGCTGCACAGCAGTCGATCGCTCAACCACTGCGCCAACCGTGTCGTCAATTTAATATCTCGCAAGTGCTCAATTTGGTGATCACTTTCAATTTCTTAGCTTGTTAGATACGATCTCAATATATCTGTTGCTTCGATACAAAAAAAAGTCTGTGAAAAAACAACGTCAAAAACTAGTGAAATGTCACGTAACAAGTCTTCTAAGAATTTGAAATATTTATACATCTATAGCAACTTTTCCAATTGAGTTGAAATTTCTACAAGTTATGATAAAATTCTGATATAATTTAATAGGAGTTTCGCTAAGTTCGCATATTTCTGTACCAAATGTCTAGACTCACGTCAATCTTAATTTCTTTTCAACCTGATTTACGCATTACATTCGAGTTTTTTTTACGATTATAACAATGTGATCGTGATCGACGAAGTTTCAGATAATGGAGTTAAAGCATGGATAGATTTTAACAAAATACTTTTTTACATCATAATGAGGCACACATACGTTTCCCTTAATTTGTTTTTCTAAGAACAGTTGTACTAAAATGTAAACAAGGATGTAAGTACATATTATATTGTAGCCACATCCAGAAATAAAAATAATTGGAAATAAAATAAATTCTTTCGAAATACAAGTCGTGGATAACATGGATAATAAATATCCATGGTATGTAATATGTAAGTTTGGGGCTGTCCATTAATCACGTTATGTTTTTTTTATCATTTTATTACACCTGCCCCCCCCCCCTTGGTGATACGTGGTGAGGTTTAAGACTACCCCCCAATAAAAATCACGTGTATTTTTTAGTACCTACAAAGAATCTTACACTCAAAGGTAACGACAATACACGCCGTTGTTTGGTTTAAAAATCACGCGTTTGACGAAAAAATAAATACACGTGATATCTTACTATAACCCCCCCCCCCTTAAGATTATTCGTGATTTTTGCCGGACCCCTCCCTCCCCCTTTCAAACCTCACGTGATTAATGGCCAGCCCCTTTCTTCTTTCTTGAAGCATCGTTGTCAATCCAAGCCCAAGATTTCTAACCCCAACCGGTATGTTGCAACTTCATAGTTTAGTTCAGTGCTACTATACTAATACTCAGCCCATAAAAGACCCACTGTTGAGTCTGGCCTCCTCCAATAGCATGTAGGGTAATTAGCCTGTTGTGGCTAGGTTTTCGGCTTTGACATTCCCATCGGTTGGCACTTACGACACCTTCAAGATGGAATCTGCTGGTGACACTATGTATTCTAAGGCCTTCACCACACGGGCAGTTAGTACAGTAACAGTTGCTACGTAACTACATAAATTACATAAAACAAATGTCAGTGTATGTATGTGTATCATTTTTCATAAAAAAGTTAAGTGCTCAAGATTCAACTGTAAATATATAAGACATGTCACAAATGACTGCAGATAGCGGAATGATTGTATCATCGATCTTCTGAACACTCACTTGCAGATATATTTCATTGTTCTTTTCAGTTTTCGGAGAACTAACAGCATCGTAGGTCAGATTCACAATATTTATTCAGACAATATATGTTTATGTATTTATAACGTCGGAAAAAAGCGCGTGCGTAATGTGTGAATGTGAGTGTGTGTGTGTATATGTCTTACGTCACCTTTTTTGTCTTTAATGATATTCTCTGTATCGTGTGGTGACAGATATTTCCATGCGGTGATAAATTAAGAATGCATGGTGTCACCACTCCATTCCATCCTGAGCCTAAGCCGACTGAAGAATTTTCGAGGCCACAAGAGAAGGGAAAATTGTTACGAAACCCTGTGCCAACCAGTCAGCCAGTGTGACACAGCAGAATTATTATATTTGTAAATAATAAATATCCTTGGACATTTCACACAACGCCATCTCGTCCCAAGCTAAGCAACTTAATGCTTGTGTTATGGTAACGAGATGGATGATAAACTACTTATATACATTTTTTTTTGTACATACATCCATATTATAGATAGAAAACACCCAGACCCGGAACAAATACTTGTAGGTCGAACCCGCGACATGCTGCGCAGCAGTCGATCGCTCAACCACTGCGCCAACCGTGTCGTCAATTATATATAATAAGTATATTATATAATTATATAATTTACTTATTATATAATTATATAATATACTTATTATATAATTATATAATATACTTATTATATAATTATATAATATACTTATTATATAATTATATAATATACTTATTATCACTACAAAGTATAAAACAAAGTCGCTGTCGTCTGTCCGTCCCTATGTATGCTTAAATCTTTAAAACTACGCAACGGATTTTGAAGCGGTTTTTTTGAAAAGATAGAGTAATTCAAGAGGAAGGTTTTTAAGTATAATACATGCATAATTTCACCCGTGCGAAGCCGGGGCGGGTCGCTAGTATAATTATATAATATACTTATTATATATGTATACATACCCTTCTTGTAATCGGAAGAGGTTCGACTCAGCATTAGGTCATGTATGGACTGAGTAGTAGTAGTAGAAAAGTAATACTATTATTTTTTGCTATTGAGTATTAACCTACTTCACATAAAGCTTACCCACAACAGCGTCAAAACAGGTGTTTTCTAGATGTACCGATAATCTTCCGTATCGATGAGTGCCTACCCTTTTTGGACCAACGACGCCTTTTACACATTATGTATGAGATACCTTTACGCTGAAATAGATTGTGTGACAATTGAGCCGGCCCGGATCGTATTGAAATGATACTTTGAACATATAACATGTTCTGAAAGACGATTCAAAGGACTTGATAAATAGAAACTGCTTTGGTAAGGCATAATAGACAATAATTATGGTAACGAGGCTACTTATAGCGTTGTATGAATGCTGCGTTTTATAAAGAAGTGTAAATCTCTAAAAGAGTCCGCTATGCCACCGTTTCGTAGGAGTGGCATAAAGCTTTCAGTGCCATCAAAAGCTCGCGTATACTACTAGAAAGAGTGTGTTTTTTAGGGTTTAAGCTTATTTATTCGTTAATTTAAACACGTGAGTTTCAAGAACTACTTACCATTGAGCCCATAAATTACCAACTGCTGTTTCGGGCCTTCTTCCGTTACACGGAGGGTAATTAGCCTACTGTGCCACGCTGACTAGTCGGGTTGGTTTGTCGGCCTTGTCACTTCCTTTAATCGGCTCTTACGACGCCCCCAGGATGGAATGAGGTAGTGATGATGTCCTACTAATATTATAAACGCGAAAGTTTGTAAGTATGGATGGATGGATGGATGTTTGTTACTCTTGTGAATGGATTTTAATTAAATTATATATTATTAAAAACTTTACAACTTATACATCAGAATAACACATTGGCTACAATTTATAAATATATTGTGTGAATTGTCCAAAATATAACAATAAGTGTCAAGTAAGTAGACAAAAATCTGACGAGAAAATTAATTCCATCACCACGCGGGTAAAACTTCGGGACGCATATAGTGTATTATAAATCCGTCACCACAAGAACTACTACATCGATTCAAAAAATATCTTATTGCGTTGCAGAGCCTATTTATTAAGGGTGGCTATTAAATAGCGAAATATTACGAGTAGATAGTAAAGTGTTGAACATAATTGAACAGACTATCCAATCCTACTAATATATGTTTGTTACTCTTTCTCGAAAAATGGATTTCTAGGAAACTTTACAATTCTATAGCTTATACATCAGAATAACACATAGGCTGATATAATTTATAAAGCTATGTCTTACTTTATCAGATGATTGTATTTTTTTTGTTAAATACTCGTGCGATGTTGGGGCCGGTCGCTAGTACAAAAATGATGTAGGTTGGACCAATAATTCTGGAGAGTAATGAATTATGACACTGGTTAAGACTTCATTTTACATTGAAATAAACACGTTCAAACAAACAAACTCCTCTCTCACACTCTCTCTCTCTTATTAGTATAATAGATTTATTTATTAGCTGAAAATTTGTTCAAGAGCCACAAACTTCAGTACCAACGGAAGATCAGCGCTGGATGATACCCAGCTAATGCTGTGACGGTGACCTACTCGGCGGGACATGCAGATAAACTTAAACCTTTTTATTACAACACTCCCTTAAATTAAAAAAATACGGATTTTTTTATCTTATGTTGTTAATTTCTTTCATGTATGTTTTACCGGTTAAATGTATTTCTTTTTCTTTTTTCTTTTACTCCACGAATATTCAAAGAGAAAATTATGCTAACCTACTAAATGGTTTTGGTGTAACATGCCATTCACATCCATTTTCTAGTAGGGTACGGAAACACAAAGTCACTCGTTGACGTACAGTAAGTACATATTGTCAACAACTGGGGCAAACGTTGTGTGAGGTTCTTTGGGCTTGCAAACAGCGGTTTGCTGTCAAACAAGACCGTATTTGTTAGAACTGTAGTCATACGATTACAATGACTGTCTCGTTGGTCAAGGGTTCAAACGCCGCCACCTTTGGGGTCCCGGGTTCGATTCCGGGGCCGAGCAAATGTCATTGTGTAAGCCAGAGGCACTTTCCCTGAGTCTGGGTGTCATTTGTATTCGTCAATTTCATGTTTGTAAACTGCCACTGTGATAACTAGTGCTATAGTTTAAAAAGAAAAAAAAACCTATAAATATACAATAATATCACTGTAAAGCTTTTCAAATATATAAAACGCTAATATATCTTAGCAAATGCAACCACAACAGACGGAGATTTTAATCACCACTCAATTATGTCACGGACACATGTCTCCCTCACGTATCTGCGACTGCGGTCATGTATATGAAGGGTGTTACGAAAGTGGTAGATAAACCTATACAGGGTATTAAATAAAGAATGGATAAACGTGGAGCGCCCGACGTTACAGCTATCACGCACTTCAATAAAATCACGAAAGGAATAAATCACAGTGGTACTCGGCAAAACTAGTTCTATATTATGTTTATTTTTGGATAGTATCGGTTAAAAACTTCAGGCAAATGAAATGCTAGGAATTTATGTAAGTAATTTTGATTTACACGCTACTCGTCTCCATAGAATAAGTAACTCATTTGTATGACCTCCACAAACCTCTTTGTTTTTACAACATAATAATCTCAATATCACTATCACTACATAGTATAAAACAAAGTCGCTGTCGTCTGTCCGTCCCTATGTATGCTTAAATCTTTAAAACTACGCAACGGATTTTGATGCGGTTTTTTTTAATAGATAGCGTGATTCAAGAGGAAGGTTTATATGTATAATATATGCATAATTACACCCGTGCGAAGCCGAGCCGGGTCGCTAGTATTGTATATAACTGATATTTAAAACCATAGGTTTAAATTTGAAATGAAGCCTAAATGAAAAGACAAAATTAAATAAAACCATCTGACGAAGTACTGGTAAATGGGTGTCAGCTGGGCTGTGTTGAGAAAGTTGCGTCTAGACGCACTTTCACCCAGCGGTATTCAACCCAGAATATTCGAAATTATTTACATACTAGCTGACCCGGCGAACTTTGTTCCGCATTATATATATTTAAAACAAAAAGAAAGTTGGACATAGGATACCTGAGATTTTTATCCCGTCCGTATAAAACCTACTTTAACAAAACGCAACTGACAGCGAAACGTTATGTTGTCTATAGTTTAATATGGTCGAAAATTTGACAATTAGAAATTTGGAATTCGACTTGTTTATATTGTTGTAATTCACATAATATCTTTATAACTTGTAGCCTATGTGTTATTCTGATGTATAAGCTTTATTATTGTAAAGTTTCATTAAAATCCATTCAGTAGTTTTTACGTGAAAGAGTAACAAACATCCATCCATCCATCCATCCATCCATACATACTTACAAACTTTCACGTTTATAATATTAGTAAGATAACTGATATTAAAAACCATAGGTTTAAATTTGAAATGAAGCCTAAATGAAAAGACAAAATTAAATAAAACCATCTGACGAAGTACTGGTAAATGGGTGTCAGCTGGGCTGTGTTGAGAAAGTTGCGTCTAGACGCACTTTCACCCAGCGGTATTCAACCCAGAATATTCGAAATTATTTACATACTAGCTGACCCGGCGAACTTTGTTCCGCATTATATATATTTAAAACAAAAAGAAAGTTGGACATAGGATACCTGAGATTTTTATCCCGTCCGTATAAAATTACTTTAACAAAACGCAACTGACAGCGAAACGTTATGTTGTCTATAGTTTAATATGGTCGAAAATTTGACAATTAGAAATTTGGAATTCGACTTGTTTATATTGTTGTAATTCACATAATATCTTTATAACTTGTAGCCTATGTGTTATTCTGATGTATAAGCTTTATTATTGTAAAGTTTCATTAAAATCCATTCAGTAGTTTTTACGTGAAAGAGTAACAAACATCCATCCATCCATCCATCCATCCATACATACTTACAAACTTTCACGTTTATAATATTAGTAAGATAACTGATATTAAAAACCATAGGTTTAAATTTGAAATGAAGCCTAAATGAAAAGACAAAATTAAATAAAACCATCTGACGAAGTACTGGTAAATGGGTGTCAGCTGGGCTGTGTTGAGAAAGTTGCGTCTAGACGCACTTTCACCCAGCGGTAATCAACCCAGAATATTCGAAATTATTTACATACTAGCTGACCCGGCGAACTTTGTTCCGCATTATATATATTTAAAACAAAAAGAAAGTTGGACATAGGATACATGAGATTTTTATCCCGTCCGTATAAAACCTTTTTTTTTTTTTTTTTTTTTTTGTTTCGCTGGGGTAATGCTTTATGCATACCACCGCACCCCGGGGGAAAGGTCGGTGATTATGTGGGACTCCGACAAGGGTCGTCTACCCAAGAGTCGTTTACCCACTAAAACCCCAGCGGCATACCCTCACACGACGCGCTTGGGGCGCCACAAGTTCGCGTAAACGCATTCTACTGTGACGCCCCGGCGTGGTGCCCGCAACGCGGGCAAGCGACTATCAGAGAGGGCGTCCCGGTACACTGGGACGCCCTCAGTCATCAAGGCTTTCGTCAGTGGTGGCTCCCCCGAACCACCACCGGCCTCCTAGGCGAGGGCAGAAGGGGCCCGCATCGTCACGAACCCCCCTCCACCCCCGCCTCCGTCCGCGGCGCGGGTCACCCGGAGCTCCCTCCCTTGCGACCCGCCCCGCTGCCCCCTTCTGCGACATCGGCCCCGCAGAAGGAGGCCCGTCAGCCCTCGGGCCGGCGCCAACCAGAGGACACCGGCGCACCGCAGCCGTCCAGGGGCCGCAGGGAAACCCTTAGGACAGGGTCCACCGTCTACCCAGGTCCCCGGAGCCCCCGTCCAGGGCTCGCAGCGAGACACTGGGGACAGGGTCCCCATCCACCCAAGTCCCCGCAGCCCCAATCTACCGCAGCGCACCAGCGATCCGTCCCGCAGCCCCCTTCTGCGACATACGGCCTCGCAGAGGAGGCCCGTCAGCCCTCGGCCGGCGCCAACCCGAGGACTCGGTTTGACGGCCAACTAAGTTGAGCGCCAACCCGAGGACCTCATGGTGCGCCGCAGCGGTTTACGACTCCCAAGGCAGCTCTGAGGACAGAGGAGTCCCCGGAGCCGCAACCCGCCACGACGCTGGGTGCCGCTCTTCGTCTCATCTCTCCCCGTGGGCCCGCCCGGCATGGGAGGCCCTGGCCGGTATGGCCCCACGGATCATTGAGGCACTCAAGCCCCCTCACCACAGCAAGGTGGCAGCACAGTCGAGGGGGGTCCGTATAAAACCTACTTTAACAAAACGCAACTGACAGCGAAACGTTATGTTGTCTATAGTTTAATATGGTCGAAAATTTGACAATTAGAAATTTGGAATTCGACTTGTTTATATTGTTGTAATTCACATAATATCTTTATAACTTGTAGCCTATGTGTTATTCTGATGTATAAGCTTTATTATTGTAAAGTTTCATTAAAATCCATTCAGTAGTTTTTACGTGAAAGAGTAACAAACATCCATCCATCCATCCATCCATCCATACATACTTACAAACTTTCACGTTTATAATATTAGTAAGATAACTGATATTAAAAACCATAGGTTTAAATTTGAAATGAAGCCTAAATGAAAAGACAAAATTAAATAAAACCATCTGACGAAGTACTGGTAAATGGGTGTCAGCTGGGCTGTGTTGAGAAAGTTGCGTCTAGACGCACTTTCACCCAGCGGTATTCAACCCAGAATATTCGAAATTATTTACATACTAGCTGACCCGGCGAACTTTGTTCCGCATTATATATATTTAAAACAAAAAGAAAGTTGGACATAGGATACCTGAGATTTTTATCCCGTCCGTATAAAATTACTTTAACAAAACGCAACTGACAGCGAAACGTTATGTTGTCTATAGTTTAATATGGTCGAAAATTTGACAATTAGAAATTTGGAATTCGACTTGTTTATATTGTTGTAATTCACATAATATCTTTATAACTTGTAGCCTATGTGTTATTCTGATGTATAAGCTTTATTATTGTAAAGTTTCATTAAAATCCATTCAGTAGTTTTTACGTGAAAGAGTAACAAACATCCATCCATCCATACTTACAAACTTTCACGTTTATAATATTAGTAAGATGATCCGCGTGATGACGGATTAAGATTAAATTGTATCACCCCATTCTATCCTGAAGGTGTCGTAAGAGCCGACTAAAGGTATTGACAAGGCCGAAAACCTAGCCGCAAGAGAAGGAAAACTTGATAAGAAACCCTGTACCGACCCGTTTGGCCAGTAGGCTCATTACACTCCATGTAACTGGAGGAGGCACGACTCGACAGTGGGTCATGGACTAAGAAGTCTCTATTTCAACCTGGTGGATACTTGATTTATCAGTGGCTTATTTATGATATACTAGCGACCCGCCCCGGCTTTGCACGGGTGCAATGATGAACATGAACGGATTTTTAGTTGTTTTTTAATAGATAGAGTGATTCAAGAGGAAGGTTTATATGTATAATACATCCATAATATTGTGGAGGAACACTGATAAATTTAGAGGTTCATCTAAATTTATCGGTGTTTCTCTACAATATTATGCATGTATTATACATATAAACCTTCCTCTTGAATCATTCTATCTATTATAAATAACCGCTTCAAAATCCATTGCGTAGTTTTACAGATTTAAACGTACATAGGGACGGACAGACGACAGTGACTTTGTTTTATACTATGTAGCGAAGATGAAATTATGATGATAATAATTAGTGAAACCATATTATAGATTATAGAATTAGGGGTCAAATTGTTCTGTACCGGCAGCGGATCATTTATGAGTACAGAAATAAACATTTGTAGAAATCTTAATATTAAATGTCCACGTTTAAAGAGTCAATTCAGGGACAGAAATAAACATCTTATATGTCTCATTTACGTTCTCATTATTAATTAATCATGCTTCCTCCAGATACTTGCAGGAAAAGTAGCCTACTGGGCCACGCTGGGCCGACAGAACAGGCACAGGTTTTGGTGTAAATTATACTACACTACCAAATGCTTCTTCACTGTAACTAATCTTCACTGTAACGTATATTATATTTATTTATTTCTTGTATATATAAGTATGTATATGGAATATACTATTTATAACGTTCTGTACTACTATGTAGTATGTATTGTATAATATTGTATTATTATATATGTCGTGGATAACGATATCGTTTTATTAAGTTTCTCAATTGATTGTTAACACAGTAGTGCGGCAAACGCGGTGACGTCAGTTGTTTTGCAATGGCGGCACGTGGACAGAGTCGTAATGGAAAGTGAGGTTGGCTCGATCAGTCAGTCGACGTTGGGACACGGACCGAGACACTTCTCCGTTGCGAACCTGTCGGTTTGTCTATCTAAGTGTGTTAACTGAACATTGTTATTTATACTGTGGTTAATATTGTGAATTATAAAGTTACAAGTAATAAACCTCGTACCAAGTCAAGATGATGACGACTCTATCGCTCAGCCGTCGCTATCTCCGACATCAGAAGTGGTATGTAACTCAGTCAGCCCACGTGGAGAAAACAGTGTAGTGATAATGTGTGTACTTCTGTACGCGATGGAAATAACCGATAATGGCGATTCATTGTCACTATAAAGGAGACATTAAGCTACATGAAGATTGTTCTGAACTGAAGATCACAAGCGGCAGTCATAGTGCGGCGATTAACCAAGTGGGGATCACTTGCTTTCATTGTGATGGACAAGGACACTACGCGTCTAACTGCCCTGAGCGGAGCAGCAGGAAGGCGAGCAACAGTACTGTGGTCAGCCAGGTCAAAGAATAGTGAGTGGATCTGTAGTAAGCGCACCAGCTGCAATTTTACGTCACTCCGGTGAGCAGTTTCCATTTTATTACTCGGGTATATTGTATGGTATACGAATTTACGATAGTGTGACTTTGACCGGTGTAAGAAAATGTTATTTGAGGTTCTTTTGCGTGTTTACCTGTTAATTACTTGCGATACGAAGTTTAGATTGCTGTGCTGGTTTAGCTTGACAGTTCATCGGTCTGGCGTCGTATTTTCGCCAGTTTATAGCAAAGTTTTCCAAGATTATGGCGCCATTGTATGCCTTGATTTGCATCGGTAAGGTAGCCTAAACATGAGGCGATAGGACAGCAGATCCAGATTTCAAGCGATCGGGTTTTCGGTCGGCAACTGTGGAATGTCGCAGCTGCGGTGGAATGGGTCGCCGAGCATCAGATTGGCGGTGAAAGGCAAGGCAGCTAGTGCTGCCACTTCAGCGTCAGGCTCTGCGGGGCCGCGGCCGCGGTTGGACTTAGTCTGTTTCAGGTGCGGCAGCGCTGGACATTTGGCAGCGAGGTGTCCACGTGGCAACAACGTGGCAACAGCGGAGGAGCTGGCGCGGCGGTAGGCGCAGGCGGTTCGGAGCGGCGCCTGCGGCGGCGGCGAGTAACGAGATACATGTGGAAGTTTGCTATGTTAGCAATCCCAGCGGTACGCTGATGAACGCTTGTGAGTCGTATCCATTTTATTCTGATTCTGGTGCCGAGTGCTCTCTCATCAAACATTGTTGCGTCGAAGCCAAGTGGAAAGAGTTATGAGCACTCTCAAAAATGTTGACTGTTGTAGAAGTTAGTCCAAATAGGTCATGGCAAGATGCGTTAGATGATGTCCAACTTGCTAAAATAGCACGATTCATAGGGTAACTAAGGCAAGTCCATTAGAATTGTTAGTAGGTAGAGTAGCTAGGCCTCTAAATTTATTAACTATTGACGATCATGAGGTTGAGATAAATTTGAGAGATTAGGGAACAAGCTGACAAATTAATGGAAAATAATGCACAGCTTGATAAATTAAGATTCGATAAAAATAAGGCAAATGTGAATAGATTTGTTAAGCCAGGGTTCTAACTCAGAACTTCTGAACTACAAGTCGGAGTACTGAACCACTAGGCCATTGAGACTTATGATACGAAAGATGGTCCGTATCGAGTCTAGTCCCTTCTGAGAGTGAGAGTCGCCTCTTACGACGCCCACGTGAAAAGATGGGGTGGCACTATTCTCTGGAGCGGTATGTTTGAAGTATGGTGGGTCGTGGTAATAGCGTGGTGGCTTGTGGGCCATATGCAAAACATCTTAACAGTGCTGCGGTAAACGTATCTAAATGGCGAGGTGGCCATCTAGATATTTAAACAGGATTTATGTGAAGGGCGAGGTGGCCAAATATACAGTCAAGGGCGAGGTGGCTCTATGAAGTATTGTAAACTATCTCAATCGCAATCAGGTCGCCCACAGGCGGGACTTCATCCAATTCCTAAGATTAGTATCCCGTGGCATATTGTGCACGTTGACTTAACTGGCAAATTAAGTGGAAAAGCGATTGCAAGGAGTACGTCATAGTTTTAATTGATGCGGTCACAAAATTTGTTCCCTTATATCATACCCTGAGAATAGATTTGGCTAGAACAATTAAATCCCTTAAATCAAGCGTCTTTAGTTGGAGCTCCAGTTAGTTATGGCAGATCTGGGACGATGCTTTGCCAACAAAGAATTCAAAGTTTTTTTGTCAGTGTCACGGTGTTTCTTTACGTTTGATAGCTACGGGTTCAAGTCGCGCTAATTGCCAAGTAGAAAGAACAATGAGCGCGTTAAAAAGTATGCTGACCGCGGTAGAAGCGTCTGATAGGTCCCGGCATGAAGCATTAGAAGACGTGCAATTAGTTTTGAATTCCTCTGTCCACCGTGTAATACAAGCGAGTCCACTCGAGTTTCTGATAGGACGTTTAACTAGACCATTTAACCTATTAACTTTGAATGATTCCGGACCGGCAGTAGACATTAGTAAGACAAGAGAGCAAGCGGCCACGTACATAGAAAAGAGTGCCAGTTACGAAAACGTAAAATTTGATAAAACGAAGTTAAAGTGGTAAAGTTTGATGTTGGTAATTTAGTTTAAATTCAGAACGAAAACCAACTTAAACCAAACTAAATTAGACGCAAAATACAAGGGACCGTTAAAAATTGTGGAGTTACTTGATGGTGATCGTTATTTGCTGAAATCTTTGACCGGTAATAGAACATAAAAATACGCTCACGACTGTATAAGGAGATTCCACTAAGCAGTGTGCCCGTTGAGTTAAATTTGTCTGATGAAGATGGTGAGGAGGTTGCCTCCAACAGTAAAAAAGAACACATACCTTGGCTAGGTCGCACTACATGCACTAGTCTGTAGTCGTAACTGCAACTCTGGGAGTTGTACAGAGCGCGATGGGCAGCTAGTGGTGTGGCGGGGACCCGGGTCTCGAGAGAGACTATTTGTATGGTCCTGTGTACTGGGAGTCGTGAACTCTAGTTAAAGTGTTGGTCGTATCGCTTGGAGCGATGACGATATGGGTGACATGTGAATTGTCACTAGCTGCTGGGACAGCTGGGCCATGTGTTGTGTAATTATTACTTTAAACCTACTGTTTTAAAGTATCAGTATTGAGATTTAAAGATTATGGGCTTAGAGGAATCTTTCGTGTTAAAGTTGTTAAAATTATTTGTATGCTAACGTGATCTCTGTTAACTTGATTCTTAAGATACGATTACGGAACATTACCGTCAGGTTGGCCGAACGTAAATGTGCCTCAGTTGGTTATTTTGTTACAAGTACACACGAGGACGTGTGCTTCGTCAGGCTGGCCGTGTCGTGGATAACGATATCGTTTTATTAAGTTTCTCAATTGATTGTTAACACAGTAGTGCGGCAAACGCGGTGACGTCAGTTGTTTTGCAATGGCGGCACGTGGACAGAGTCGTAATGGAAAGTGAGGTTGGCTCGATCAGTCAGTCGACGTTGGGACACGGACCGAGACACTTCTCCGTTGCGAACCTGTCGGTTTGTCTATCTAAGTGTGTTAACTGAACATTGTTATTTATACTGTGGTTAATATTGTGAATTATAAAGTTACAAGTAATAAACCTCGTACCAAGTCAAGATGATGACGACTCTATCGCTCAGCCGTCGCTATCTCCGACATATATTATATAATTATAATATAAAATATAATTAAACATGTTTCTAAAGTTTATGTTTACTGTGCACCTACCTTTTATTTCTCTGCACCACTTATAGGTTGACTGGGAGAGAATGCCTGTGGCATTAAGTCCGCCTTTGTACACTTTATGTGCATTAAGATTTAATAAATAAAATGAATAAATGCATTACTACACTAATATACACATTTTGGTCGTATAACATGTTTTGGCTAACCACCAGTATTTACAGGGATCGAAGGCCGTGTTTCCGACAAGACCCATTTTTGAACAACCGGTAATCTTCTGGCACGACTTACTGCCAGTTTTACGCCAATGACCTCGGTATTAAAACATAAATTCAATTACTTTTAGTCGCTGTGCAACTGCAGTCAATGTGTTTAAAAATTGGGATGATTTCCTAGCATTCTTGGGGTATATATTATTAAAAACGTGACACTTAACTATATAAATACAGGTTATGTATGTTACATTAGTAGGTATGCGAATTCGGTGAGCCCACTGATGCGAAACTCCGTTTTCCATTTTATTAAGCTACAAATAACGAGTTCACGAAAAACCTTTTAGAAAGAAAATTAAGAAAGTTTCAAAAAGTATTTTGCCTTTTTCGTAGAGTTTATAAATTAGATAGAAAGGTGACTTATTTATCCAAAATGAATGACATGAGTTGGTGCGGGGGAAAATCAATTAATTGAAGAGGCTCCGTATCGTAGCGATTGCTAGTGGCTCAATAATGAGATAATCACTAGTTATTAAAAGTTTGACCCCATTCCATACTGAGGGTGGGGGGAGGCTGAAAACCATGCCACAGGAGAAGGAAAACTTGATACGAAACCCTGTGCCAACCCGCCTGGCCAGCGTGGCATTGTAGGCTAATTACCCTCCCTGTGATGAGAGGAGGCCCGACTCAGCAGTGGGACATTTATGGGCTGAGTAGTAGTGGTATTAACAGAAAATTGAAGGTAATATACAATATTATAGAAGCCTAAAAAGTAGACATTTGTTAAAGCGTAACCTTAATTATATTGAGATTATTATGTTGTAGAAAGGAAGAGGTGTGTGTAGGCCATACAAATGAATTACTAATTTTTGGTAGATGAGCGTGTAAAACACGATGACTTATATTCCTAGCATTTAATTGGCCTGAAGTCTTTAACGGGTGCTATTCAAAAAAATCATCATAATTTAAAGTTTTGCCTTGATGCACCTGCGTGATGTTTCGTTATGTGTATACCATATTCACATAATTGTTTAGAGCGGCAGCAATTAGCAGCCTCTCTTAAACTTGACTGAAACCTCATACTTTATGGATATACTTATTTTTAAGCGTTTACGTGATCATATCTATACCACAGCTGCCGCCTTTACCTTCTGCACGATCAAATTGGGTACCGCCTAACCATAAGGTTATTAATTTAGTTTAAATTAATTTCCATAACTACATAGCAAGCGGAAGTAATGGAACGTTTTATTGAGCGAATTATTAATTACCAGCGTTCATCGGATAATTCATTATTTTACCAGTACAAGCTTATTAAGCAATATAATCGGTTAATTGTAACCCACTACCCAACTAAACAGATCAAAATCTAAGGGAATACCTATTTGTGGAAAATGGCGTGTCTTAAAAATAATAGCTAATTACTGCATTTTTTTGTTTTATTAAAAATTAGCGGGAGGTTAACTTTACAACGCGTGGTCTTCATCAAGACGTTAACAGTGACAATGTGCTTGGCCGTACCGAATTTGTGGAATTTCTACCAATTTGAGGTATTTAAATATAGGTATCTTTTTTGTAGTATATTATATCTTTTTTATAGAATACATGAAAATATTTCACTACTTTGCAGCCTGCAAAAAAGAAAAGGTTCTGTTTCGGTCTATTATTTGAAGTGTTTACATACTGGCTGTAGACGTCGTCATCTACATCGAGTTTAAAAATGGATAACACTTCATTTATTATGACTGTGACTTGACTTGACTTGAAATTGTATAAGTGATTTACAAAATTTTGTAAATAATTTCGAAATGATACTGAAAAAATGTTTTCTAAAACAATAATATAACTTTTTAACATTTCACGGGTTTCGATCACGTTTTCGATAATACAAACCCGTGGAGCAGGACATTCCAGGAATGCCGTAAATAGGTCGAGTTGCTGCTTACTTTTTCTCGTGCCTCGGAGTCTTACAAAACCTGGATTTCCACGACGAAAGCCTACATAAAAAAAGGATGTAATAACATCATAAATACCATTTTCATAGTTCTCAGAAGTTTAGATAATTACATAAAAATACATACATACGTACACCCGTAAATACCAAATCTTTTGCAGTCGGTTAAAAAATCTTGTTTTCGTAGAAAATTGGTTAGTACAATTTTGTAAACTTTTGAAAGGTTTCTGCTAAACTACGGATCCGATTTCAATAATGAGTTTCTACAGCAACTGCTTTTAATTATTATTTATGATTTTAAATATTTATGTAAACATCTTTATACTGATTTCTTAAGCGGCACTCAATCTTTTTCTTACTTATAATTGTAATAGACAGAATCGATAAAAACTCATATTTTGTCTTCAAAAAAGATAGTAATGATTAAAAACGGTAACTTTTTATAACAATACTAGTGGCCCGCCCCGGCTTCGCCCGTGCAAAGCGGGGGTGTGTTATACATATAAACCTTCCTCGTGAACCACTCTATCTAATAAAAAAAACCGCTTCAAAATCCGTTGCGTAGTTTTAAAGCTTTAAGCATACATAGGGACGGACAGAAAACATCGACTTTGTTTTATACTATGTAGTGATAGTGAAGGCTCTAATCTTAGGTCGGTAAATTAAAAAACAAAATCTATACAGGCATACATAATCTGATTTTTAAGTCGCTACTAATGAAATCTGTATATTTTATGGTATGTTCGTTTTATGTAAATGACCCACTATATTTTCTGCCGTTGTCCTTGCCTTAGAAATGTCTTGTATTGTAGGTACATATATATGTAAAAAAATAATATGTATATATATTAATACATGAAGCAAAAATGTTGTAATACCTTTTTACGAAAATTACGAGGAGCGAGGTGTTTACGAAGAGAAGGAGTGCAGATTGCTAATATATTTTACCTAGCTAAAAATTTAGTTTCAGGATCTTAAGAATGCTAGTTATAAATTGGGGGAAGTTGGGGATAAAAAAAATAATTATAAAACTACTTACGAGTATTTACTTTATCTGTCCACATTAACTAGGTTTCCACTGGCCAACTGTATATAAACCGCAGGTTGACCAGCTGAGGTCTGCGCGCGGTTCCCTTCTTTGCCGCTTACTATCAATTTAAATAAGTGACCACGCTCCATGCCGCTCTGCGTCACCATTTAAATCTTTTGAGTGATGACGTTTTCAGCTACTAAATTAAAAAATATTCTGTCTGGCATACTACTTGAAGTACGTTTTTAATTACAGGATAACGAGCAGGTCGAAGTAGCTAAGTCGACGTTGAGCATTATACTTATAGTTTCGATGTTAGCTCTCGTGCTTTTGAAAAATTCAACCTTATATTTACTACAGGTTGTAGCCAGAACTGGTAGTACTATTCTGATGTTGCCTGCAATTTACAGAAAAATCTAAGAACGTTTCTTTTTCTTACAATGTTAGTCAACTGCTGCTAATGAAAGTGCTATAACTAAATAAATAAGCACAGCAACCCGAAGAAAAATCGTGTGAGAAAGATTACGAGCCTTGTAGAGGCTTGTGAATATTACGCGATAGCGAGACAGCCCATATCGGATGGAACACACATTTTGTGATTGAAATTGTATCACAAAAACGTACATGTTATTTTGTATCGGTTCCATGTAGTATTTTAACTAATAGGTATTGAAATACAACCTGTATTTCAAAACTAATTTGTTTGTCTGTTTTGTGCAATCCAGCTATATATTGTTTTGTTATATCTAGAATACTGTGGCTTGTTGCTTGTTCTAGCTTGTTGTGGTGAGGGGGCTTCCGTGCCTTTAGGATCGGTTGAGGCCATACCGGTCTAAGACCCAGCATAGGGACAAAGAGCGGGACACAGAGGTGTGGTAGTTTTTGAGTTTAAACTGCCGCGACACAGGCGGGCCATGGCTGCTACTAGCGGCGGCAGCCCTGCCGAGGGGCGGTTAGGCGGCGGGCACGTGCAATGCCTCGCACGTGGCTCTAGGTTTGGTTGGGGAGCGTCCAGAGCACCCCATCAAAGCGTCGGACTTGTATAAGCGGGCCAAAGCCCCATCAGGGTCGCGGGGCATGCTCCTCATTGGGGAGTGAAACCCGAGGCCCTGTTTCAGTCGAGGGACACCGTTGGTAGTGGGTAGGTTGGCGCGGTATCACCATCTTTCCGGGCCTCGGAGCCCATATAACCAGGCTGGCGTTCAGCGGAAGGGTATTCATGAAGATTTCCCACGTTATAAAAGGGTATTGTGTGAAGATTTCTTCATCTGCCTCTAGCGTTCCTGTGGACGCCTCATACGATACCATCAGGATGGATTGGTTGTATGCTTCATGTATAGTGACATTTTACTTATTCATGTATTTTTTTAAAACAGACATCATCATCATCGTCATCATCATTTCAGCCAAAAGACGTCCACTGCTGGACATAGGCCTCCCCCAAGGATTTCCACAAAGGCCGGTCCTGGGCCGCCCGCATCCACTGCTTTCCGGCGATCTTAACCAGGTCGTCGGTCCACCGTGTGGGAGGCCTACCAGCACTGCGCCTTCCGGAACGCGGTCGCCAATCGAGGACTTTTCTGCCCCATCGGACGTCGGTCCTGCGAGCTATGTGCCCTGCCCACTGCCACTTAAGTTTGACAATCCGGTGGGCTATGTCGGTGACCCTGGTTTTTCTGGTTTCCCCTGACATATTATTTTAAAACAGACAAAACCAATTAATTAAGTTACGATATGTAGGCGTTATTGTCAGTCCATGTGGCGTTAAATTGATGACAAAATACATTTTCCGGTAAAGAACTCGTATGAATGGCGCCAATTAATTTCATAAACGACATTTCCGAAATTCAATGTCGGTTATCTGACCCGTAAAATGTTTTTTTATTAAGGGTTTCAGAGACCATTTTGTGTTTCTGATGAAATGTCCGTATGGTGACGGATTATTAAGCATACACGGTGTTACCGTCCCATTCCATACCAGGCCGGCCGAAATCTTTGGTCAACTTTGGCGTGACGATGGTAAAAAGCCAGACGGAATTACTGTTATCCCTTGAAAGATAGGTCGGCCGCGGTCTGCGATGTCACATGTGTAGACACCATGGCGCCGTCTCATCTTCCAAGAACATCTGTTAAGGCTGGTAGTGCTGCGGGTTTTGCAGAAAACCATAAATGGCGCAAATACAGTAGGCTTGACGAAGGCTATTTATTTTGCCGTTTGCGGTTAGGATGTTGGGTCCGTCGGCTATTCAAAGACCTGTCACGGAGGTTGGTCGATATTTCTAGTGACCAGTTGGCTGGCACATATCTCGCGCAAAGGATTAGCATAACTGTCCAGCGCGGGAACACTGCTAGTCTTCTGGGCACTTTGCCAAGTGGCAGCGACTGGGCACAATTAAACTTTTTTTAAATGATGTACGATAAATATATCGTTTAGTTTTTATGGTATTAATTTATGTGTGGTCCAATAAATAGATGTTTTAGAAGTATAAAAAATAATTAAGAGTTAAAGGCTTAAATTGGTCTGAGATCGTATTTTGTGGCGATTAATGTTTCGGTAACAGTTTGAAATCCTTTATACTCATCGATATTTATATGACTTAGACCAAAACCACAGATATAATAGAAAGAAAGAAAGAAAGAAACGTGTTTATTTTGTTCTCACATCTGAGCGGTACAAAAGACAAGTTACAAATAAGATAAACTTAAAAAAGTAAAAATACAATATATTTATGTAACAATAACAATTTTTTAATATCCTGTTTTGTGAGAACAAAAAAGGACCATAGCACCAAGGACCATAGCTACATTATTTGTTCTGGTAGTATAGGCTAATACTACCAGAACAAATAATGTAAAATACATAGGCTCCATTTAAAAAAAATACGATATTTTATGAATTGTCCATACTCAGGCAATTTTTTTTCGAATAGTGTCTTTATTTTATGATTTTCTCAAACTCAGCCCATAGATGCATGACCCACTGTTGAGTTGGGTTTTTCCATTTATGTGGAGGGTAATTAGCCTACTATGCTACGCTGGCCAGACGGGTGGCACAGGGTTTCGAATTAGGTTTTCCCTCTCTTACGACACCCTTAGGGTGAAATGGGATGGTGACACTATGCTTTCTAAATCAGTCGATAAATAAAGTAACACTTTTGAAATTCTCAAACCATAATTATTTCTTAGGCTTTCGCGATTATTACACATTGAAATTAAACACTTTTTAACGGATTTTTACTTTTTTTTTTACTTTTTTTTTACTTTTTACTTTTGGAACTGTCGTCTAGTCTGAAACCATAATCAATTTTGTATACCTACACTTTTTTTCTTATATGAATGTATAAAGAACTAATTAGAAGCATTAATTCCAACGCAAATTGTTGATTGCAAGCAAGATTCTCGGCTGCAGCGAGTGGGGGAAATCGTATTAGCACCTCGCTTCAACTCTATTCCCCGTTAAGTTGCCACATACAGGCACAGACTAACGAACTTAATAACACCTTCATATCTCGAAAACGTGTAGATGAATGCGATTTCCTAGCCCTGTTGCTTTTTACACCATTTTATTCGTATGTATGTCAATCTCCATTCAATACCATTATTATAATGAAATTGTATGCACCCTACGAATAATAAATTCGTAGTATGCCCCACTAATATCAAGCTCTGGTTTTACTCTCGTAATATGAAATATTAATAGATCTTGTAACCCATACCAAATGACTTAGTTTCTCTTGGTATCTTACAGCGTTAATGGTGTGTTGTGTCTCTTAATAAAAGTAATTTGAAGCTATCATTAATATTTGTTAAAATGCAATAACATCCTATCCTACTAATATTATAAACGCGAAAGTTTCTAAGTATGGATGGAGATTGATGGATTGTTACTCTTTCACGTGAAAACTACTCAATTAATTTTAATGAAACTTTACAATAATATACCTTATATATCAGGATAATTATCACCAGGATTGTCAGATAAATAAAGTCAACAAGTGTCAAGTAAATAGAAAAAAAAATCTGACGAAGTTTTTTTTCCATCACCACGCGGCTAAAACCGCTGGGCGCAGCTAGTTACATATAAAATGTCCTTGAAAATATTTAATGATAATGTACTTAAGTATCTGTGCTGTATCTGTTTGTAATTGGAAACATATAGCTCCGTTCACAAAGACTAAAAAGTAAACATAAAAATTAATGCCCAATGAAGAAACATTTTGTGTTTGAAACTCTTTTGAGATCAATAAAGTTATTTAACCCTAATTAACTACCTGTCGAGCTTTTACCAAATTTAATACAAATTAAATGTAATAATATTTAGATACTGGTAAAATCTCGACAGATGCCTGTCCCTGGCAGACATTGCGGCTAGGTATTTTTTTGTTATGCAAAATACTTTAGAATCCTCCTTTGACACCCTCAATTTTGATATTATCTATTCTAAATTCACCACCACACTACAAGCAGGAGGTTCACCCTGCAAATAGTGGAAATCGAAATCAATAAACTGGTCATTAGGCCAGGCCGGCTTATGCTATTGTCCAAGTAATGGAGCCGACATTTCAAATTCATTTATTTGCAGAAAATACCTACTACATTGTTACTAGTACAGAGGGCAGTGTAATTGTTTCTCCCAGTACAATCTGAACATAATTTTGTAACAAACACGAAATGTACCTACAATGTAAGATTGTACTGTTTATCTTTTCTTTTTGAAATAATAAATAAATAATGTATAATACAGGTGTTAAATTATAGCGTGTTTCAATATATATTATTCGGCTCTAAAAGAGCGAGTAAAATTCACATGGTAATTCACATTCACAATTATTAACGATTAATTCATAGTATGAAATAACTTACGTTATCGATATGCCATTTGAACAAGCTATTTCTAGCTAGCTAGCTATTTCAGTTCACTTCGTCATTATTATAATTATTACATAGTCTAAAAGTCGCTGTCGTCTGTCCGTCCCTAACTATGTATGCTTCAATCTTTAAAAGAACGCAACGGATTTTGAAGCGGCTTTTTTTATAGATATTTTTAATAGATATATAGTGATTCAAGAGGAAGGTTATTTATGTATAATACATACATTATATTGTTGAGAAACACTGTTAGATTTAGATGTTAATCATTGCACCCGTGCGAAGCCGGGGCGGGTCGCTAGTATAAATTACAGTATCTTGTTCGATTCTTCAATTTGTTGCAACACTTTGTTGTAGATCACGCTGAAAATACTATTACTATGGATTTGAGTTCGGTTTCTTATTGCAACTATCAGTGTTTTATATTTATTCAAAAACAGACCTTATCCAAACTCGCCTCATAAATGCAAATAGATGGGAGTGTCAAAATCATAAGGTCTACATTTTTGAAACCTGCACATGGACATAATGCACTTTTTTATGCTCGTTTTTCGGTTGACTTAAGCCTTATTAGCATATCATAGCTTAGTGTAGACCCTAAATTAGCATTGGAGTCAACATCGATAATAATCAACGTGCTACAGACCGTTGATTTGACAGTTTCGGTATCTTATAACTATACTGGCAGTGTGGTTTCGTGATTCCGTATGGTGACGGATTTAGAATACGTAGTGTCACCACCCCATTCCACAAGCAAGAAACCTGTCCGCTAGAGAAGGAAACCTTGACACGAAACTCTATGCCCACCCGTCTGGTCAACATGGCATAGTAAGCTAATTCTTCTTCACAATCAGTTCATAGGTCGCATATAACGTATGATATATTTGTAAAAAGGCAACTGCATATCCTTATTCAAAGGATCTTATATAAGACTAGCTGACCCGACAGACGTTGTCCTGTCTGAACTATGAATATTGAATTCGAATTGGAATAATTAATAATAAATTAATATACCGCCTTTTCTTATCGATTCCAATCCCTTATTTAATGTAATTAAAAAAGAAAAAAAGTAATTATGCCAAAAATAGCGAACCGTCGGGACGAACGTCAAATGTTTGACAGGTAACAGTTTGTATGGGAAAAGAAAATTGTTGTTTTTATTATTTTACTTACAATATCAATGTTTTCTCTAGACTCTTAAACCTTCCCTGGACTCACACGAATATTTCAAGACCAAAATTAGCCAAATCGCTCCAGCCGTTTTCGAGTTTTAGCGAGACTAACGAACAGCTATTCATTTTTATATATAGAGATTTACTTTTTGTGCATAAGGAGGACACGGCATCATTCTATATGTTTACGAAAAAATATGTCATTCTGCTCAGCAAAGGTTTGTAGGCAGGAATTCTTCTTAATTTAGAATATGAACGTCGCCGTCGTTTCAGCCCATAAATGACCCACTACTAAATCCGGCTTTCTCCAATTTCTTGGTTCAGTAATTTGCTATAAACCTAAAAATAAATGAACAACATGAACTGAAAATTAGGGAATTCTTGGAAGACTTACTAGATGTTGGTTCCGAGTTATATGGACTTAAAACAAAGAAAATAAAGACTTTGTCGCAAAACATGTACACCGACTTCAAAAACTAAAAAGCAAAATAAACCAACTTACATCCTTTCAAAGTTGATTACTATATACCGAAGGCACCGACTATAATATGTAAAAAAAAATATAAACAAAGGAAATCTAGAAATTCGTTCCGTTCGTGTAGGAGACAACATATCAGATTTACAGCTGCACTCTGGTCATAGATTAAAAACAATGCAACGAACTCATGAACGTATAAAATGTAATGAATGAGTGAGCGATCAAACCTTTAAAATGTGTTTAATTTCAACGTATCAAATATTGTAGTTATTACCTTTGCCGTTTTCGGCTAATGACTATGTTGCTACTCAGGCACGAAAGAGTAACTTACACTAATTAAATGATACTTCACCACTGTGGTCCGCACTAAGTGCAATCGATTCATTTGTAGTTGTTTAAGCAACAGGTTCT
Source organism: Clostera curtula (assembly GCA_905475355.2). Lineage (NCBI taxonomy): Eukaryota > Metazoa > Arthropoda > Insecta > Lepidoptera > Notodontidae > Clostera > Clostera curtula. The sequence goes on along the minus strand of FR997794.1, from coordinate 10,580,494 downwards.
AACTGATGGAATAGCTTGAGCCTACAGAACAGTGAAGGTGAAAATTCTGTGTACGAGCATTTTATTTAAACGAATTGGATCTCTAAATACCTAAGCAAAAAGCTTATAGAGATCAGCCAGCGTGTAAGCTTGGCCATTCAAAGGGTTTTTGTATCTGGCTGGTTTTGGTATCATTGAAAGTTTAAATTTTAAAGAACACAAATTCAAATTAGGAAAATGTGAAATGAAAATCATTTGTTTTTCGTAATGTCCAGATGAGTCAATCTAATGAAGAAGAATCTTCGAAACACTTTAAAATTTTACTACAAAAAAGGAAAAAATGCTAGGCAAGCCGCGAAAAAAATTTGCGATGTTTATGGACTTAGTGCAGTGTCTGTGAGAGTAGCACAAATTTGGTTTAAGCGTTTTCAATCCGGAAATTTTGATGTCAAAGATGCACGTCGCTCTGGTCGCCCTATTCCGGATAAAATAGATGCCATTTTCGAAAAAGTGGAGCAAGATCGGTACATCAGTAGTTACGACGTAGCTGAAGAACTGGGAATTGACCACAAAACAGTTTTGGCGCATTTGAAAAAACTGGGTACACAAAAAAGCTCGATATTTGGGTAGAAACCTAATGAACCGTGTACTCATTTGTGATTCTTTATTACGACTTATGAAACCGAGCCATTTTTAAAGAAGCTGATAACTGGTGATAAAAAGTGGATCACGTACGACAAGAACGTGCGAAAAAGTTCGTGGTCAAAGGCCGGTGAGGCTTCACAGACTGTGGCAGAAGCACAGCTGTTGGAAGGGCATTATTAATTATCAGCTGTTACCACCAGGCAGGACCATCAATTCTGAACTCTACTGCGAACAACTGATGAAATTATAGCAAGAAGTTGAGAGAAAGCGGCCAGAATTAATCAACAGAAGGAGTGTGGTTTTTCATCATGATAACGCTAGACCATCTTTAGACACTCAGCAAAAGTTAAGAGAGTTTGGCTGGGAGGTGTTAATACATCCGCCGTATAGTGCTGACCTTCAGATTTCCACCTGTTTCGGTCTCTTCAGAATTCTTTAGGCAGTGTCAGGTTAACATCACGAGAGGACTGCCAAAACCACTTGTCGCGGTATTTTGATCAGAAGTCCCAAAATGTCTATAGCAATGGGATCATGTCCCTACCTACAAGATGGCAAAAAGTTATCGAACAAAATGGTACCTACACTTATACTTAAACCACCTAAACTTTTTCTCCAACCTATTATATTTTTAATTTATTATTTAGGTATGTATATTTTTGGCATTAAGACTTTTAATGTATTTTTGTTTATTAAATTATTGTATATGAAATTGCACGAAATAAAAATTATACTAGCAAAAAAAAAGGCAGACAAATTCCTTTTGTGTTGTGTTTGGTAAACATTTATTTATTTCACATGAAAAACCGGAATTTTGCCGAAATTTGCGAAAATATTAAATTTTCAGGTAGAAAAATCGGGTACTCATGAAATCCGAAATCTAGCGCTAGTTTCAGTTTCTTTTGACCGTAATAAATAATCTTTTCGTAATAATATTATCACCGTTTCGTGTGGTGGCAGATTTAGAATAAAAAATGTTACCAATATTTTCTTGAGAGTTTAGAGAGAAGTAGAGTGAGAGTTTAGAGACAAGAGAAGTAATCATAATTTAATCTCTTAGAATCAATGGCGTGGTTCAAATTATAGGTAGATCATCGTAGAATCAAATTGAATCACTCTGAAGTGAGTCAATTTGCATATGTATCAACGCCGGCCACCCATGGAAATATGATAATGTATCATTTTCATTCAATGTAGGTTATTGCTTTATAAATCTATGATGGAGCCAGATATAGGAGATAGGAAAATATCGTCCGAAAATGCTTTTCGTTAAAGGATGTAACAAAAACATTTTGTCTTTCTATAATTATATTTTTCTTGTCTGTTTTGTTTTTTCGATTGACGAAGACGTTATAAAGGTTTTCTTTTACGATAACTAGTCAAAGGTAACCGACCAGCCTTATCATTGATTTAGCCCAAAATACTTTTTTATTCTTTCCACGCGACAATCACGTGTTTAGTAATTGGCCTAATAATAGCTGGGCTTATTTGGTGTTTCAATATTTTTTAAGCGAACTTTTGAATTAGGTTATTTTAAATTTGACGCTTTGTTGACCTATATACGAGGGTGAATCAAAAAATTCTTGGAATCAATATTAAAAAATGCAAAGATTTAAATAATAATATTTTATTTTTCTACATAATCTCCCTCCAATGCAATGCATTTAGAATAACGCGTTTCTAACTTCCTTATTCCTTGTGAAAAAAAATTATTTTCTTGACTCTCGAAAAAGTCCTCTACGGCAGCTATAACCGCGTCATTATCGTGAAATTTTGAAAAAAAATTCCACGAATTTCCTCTTTTAATTTTGGAAATAAGTGAAAATCACTTGGGGCTAAGTCCGGAGAATATGGTGGGTGGTCAAGGAGATTGAAGCCAGCACAGCGGATTGCGTTGAGCGCAACTTCCGATCGATGGGCAGGAGCGTTATCTTGAAGGAACAACACGCCCAACGACAGTTTTCCACGACGTTTTTCTTTAATCGCTTCACGCACTTTCGGGATTAAATTTGCATAATAGGGTCCAGTTATCGTCTGGCCTTTTGGCATGTAATCAATAAAAAGGATTCCTTCACTATCCCAGAACACAGAGGCCATAACTTTGCCAGCGGAAGGAGCAACTCGACATTTCTTAATGGATGGAGAGGATGGTCGTTTCCAAGACATGCTTTGTCTTTTAGTTTCAGGATCAAAATGGTGGACCCACGTTTCATCCATGGTGACAAGACGACGGCAAAAATTATCCGAATCACGCTGGAACATTTCGAGATTACGCTTGGAAATTTCCAAACGTCGCTTTTTGTTTTCGTCGGTTAACATTCGTGGCACCCATCTTGCAGACACTTTTTTGAACCCCAGTGAATCAATTAAAATGGATTGAACGCTACCAAAAGATATCTTTAGGATCTCAGCTATATGTTTTATAGTCATTCTTCTGTCTTCCAAAACCAGATTCTCAACCTTTTTGACATTTTCTTCTGTAACGGAGGTTGAAGGCCGCCCAGAACGCGGGTCATCTTTACAGCTTGATCTACCTCTTTTAAATTCAGCCACCCAGTACGCAACCGTAGAATAGGGTACAGCATCACCCCCTAATGTCTGCTGAATGTCCAAAAAAATTTCCTTCGTAGACATTTTTTTCAAACTGAGATATTTTATCACCGCACGTAACTCACTTTTATCCATAATTTTGACTTTTTAGCAACTCGTTGCACAAAAAAATTTATTACATGCGAACGAACTGACAAAAACAAGTGACAGTCTGCATAAATATAGTGTGATAGACACTCTTTAATTTGAATATCGAACTTGATCCAAAAAGGTTTCATATATATGCACTTCTAAGAACTTTTTGATTCACCCTAGTATGTCAACGTTGTTCAAAATGTTCAGTGATAGGGCCTTTTAAAATCAAGAGTATTTAATACCGTCATATATTTTGTTAGCCAGTTACGATTATGGAAATAATCAACGTGAAACAAGAACAGCGGCAGAATTTTTGCCAAAGTGCGGCCCGACTACAAGCACTTCTCCGCTTAGAACATCTATACTCCTATTTGGTATGCCGTCCCAGGCTGCGCTTTCACATGCGTGGTCGCCACTCCAATAATTTGCTAACCATAAGCCATTCACTTAGTGGGCCACGGACGATTTTGGCCAATCTGATTTTAGACTGGCAACTACTTAATAGCTTGTCCCATTGTCGGTTCTACTATTATTTAGTTAAGCAAAGACGGGAGGTCTTAGCTTAAAACGACAATAAATGTCAATTGGCATAATTTTATTCACATTCAAAAAGTATTTAACTCCTTTTTATTTCAAAGGATTAGTTTCTTTTCACCACTTTACACGGTAATAAATTTATAGACATCGCCTGTCCTGTTGTGGGTTACTTTGTTTAGAATATTTAAAAATTTTAACTTATTCACAAAAGTATCGCATCCCTAAAAATGTTTCTTGAATATTCTGTAAACGTCGAAGTCAACCACAAACCACTTGTAAATAAATGGAGCAGAAACTCGCTTGCAATCCTCGTTCATACTAAACCAGGCACTTAGATCTAGATTGCCAACAGGAGTCGAGTAAACATGCATCTTAGGTACATCCGTTTCTAGTTTAATAATATTTTCAATACGCACTTGCATTTGCAAATATATTTTTCTGGTGTATAATCTTTGTATTGTAGTAAACTCCGCCTTACTCTCAGCGTACTCAAGATGGTAAAAACAAAATGAGCAAACTATACGATTCGGTAGTTTGAATGACTGATTTTCTCTAAAAACTATATATAAGTAATATGCGTTTCTTACTGTCTGTGTAGTGACGGATCTAGAATACATGGTGTCACCACACCATTCTATCCTGAGTGTACCTTAAGAGCCATCAAAAGGAATTGTCAAAACCTAGCCACAAGAAAAAGAAAATTGATACGAAACCCTGTGCCGACCCGTCCGACCAGCGTGGGACGGTAGGCCAATTACCCTCCATGTAGCTGGTGAAGGCCTGACTCAGCAGTGGGTCATATATGGGCTGATTAGTATGTAGTAGTACTTAATAGACTCTTCCGGGTAATCTATAAAATAATACCACTAGGTATAAATAACGTCACAGTTTTAATTTTAAAATTTAAAGGAAGAAGCAGAAAAGAACTTTCCTCTAGGATAAAAAAGTTACAAATAAAAGAACTAATATTGTGTATATTATAGTGAGGCAATAAAAGTATGAATAAACAATCCTGATAAAATACAAAAATAGCCACGGAAGAATAGAAAATTCCCCCGACACAATATATGTGGGTGGATAGAGTGCTCCAAACTTTACCGATTGATCCCTTTATTACACGTTTGGTTACCAAATAAAACGCTTGTTTAAGTGACTTCAGTAACAAAACGTCGTAAAGAATAAAAGTAACTAATCTTCGCGGTATTTGCTCTGCAAAGTGGCTCGATCAGACGCGATTAGAAGGTCGTAACATTTTGAAGCTCGGAAATTAATGGCCAGATTATTTTTTTTACTGCGAATCCTAGTAACAAAACTAAAACTGAAGGGAATCTAGCGATGAGTTTATTAACAAGATTGTGTTCCCAGTGTCATTAGAGTGCTTTTAAGAATAAACTTATTTGCCAACAGAAAATATGTTTTTAATAAGACCTTCCTCGAATAGCTTAGTCTTTGGGTTTTACTGAGAATGTCTGTTGTAGGATCAAACCAGCAAAACGAAATGAACTATCTAGTCAAATTAACAGGGATGAACAGAATCATCCCAGACCAATTAATTATGTTTGGTCTATTCAAAATCAAAATGTTTTTTATTCGTATAAATTCTTGCGAATGTTTTCAAATAGTCAAAGATACAAAAAAAACTGATCTTTTAGTTTTTACCAGCGGTTCAGAATGCCATTCCACAGAGAATTAGCCTTACCCTTGCAATTAGCCTTGCATGGTAACTCATGAAATATTTACAAGTAATTCACCGAATTTTGTATTGCTCTGACATTGTATGTGACTGTGTTAGTAATAAAATAAATAGCATTTTAAAGATTATTTAAGATATATTATACGAACTTATGGGCTATTTTAAAAGGGCCTCTTTGAGGTGAGCATTATTTTTACTGGAACACAGTTGCTGGTATCGTACGTATCACAATACAACTACGTAATAATAGTGGAGTAATGCCAATATATGCAGCCACATTTGGATTATGAGCTTTATTAGTTCAGACATACTGTCTTATTATTTATGTTTTACTGATATCGGGAGTATACGCTTCAGTTACAATATTGTGCATCATGATGGACCGTAATACAAAAGAAGCATTGTGGCTGGTATGCAAGTTCCATTTAGTTGGGAAACTATGATGAGTCTTTTTGCCCAACGTTTTTATTGCTACTACTCAGTCTATAGATGATCCGCTTAGTCGGGCCTCCTCCAGTTACTAGTCCAGTCCAGTTTAGGGATTGTAAGCGATCAGGGGAGATGAAGGGATTGCAGGAATGAGGAGTTGTGTGTGAAAGGTGTGAATGTAGGTATGACGACTGATAGGTGTGTGTGGAGACTACCACCTAGTGTGGGACAGGGGCCGTAAGATGATAATGGTGTTTGTAAATATGACGATTTATAAGAGTTTTGTGATGAAACCTACGTAAATAAAGTTCCTTTTGAGTTTGAGTTTGAGTTACATGGAGAGTAATTACCCTACTGTGCCACGCTGGCCAGACGGGTAGGCGCATTGTTTCGTATTGTTTTCCTTTTCTCGCGCTGACGTTATGAGCCTTGTCATTTCCTTTGTTGGCCTCTTACGATACCCTCAGTATGTTATGAGGTGGTGACATGTTATCTAAATCCGTCAGAATACGGCCAAATTGATTGCTAAACTAAATAATTACAAACAAATTTACAACAACCAGCCCTATTGATTAAATATAGATTAAAAACACAATTGAATTGAAAGGTTTCCATTTTAAAATCCAATGTTACGAAGATCGGGCGCGCCCATGACCTGAATTAAATAAACGTGGTACTGTGTATTTGTTAAAATTCATGATTGAAAGCTGGTAACCCTGAAACAGACAGAATGATAATATTTTCTGATGACTACACATCATCACATCGTCACATGCATCATGTTTGGCTATTTTGTTCTTTATTGACTTAGTAATTAATTGTATCACTAGTTTCTAAACTTATAGGTAGATATTAGGTCTTAGATATCTTCACATTCTATGATGTAACCCTTTTTACGCTTAATATCCTCATTGATAAGCGGCCGTGGGCAAGCCGGGTTATGTGGGACACCGGCGAGCGGATACAGGCCAGCTCCATGCCTTGCCGCCCCAGTGCTTATAGAGGTGGCCGCCCGGGCTGCACCACTGTTCCTAGCGGTGGCAGCCCTGACCTCTAAGCCTCGCCGCTACACCTCTACAAGCGAGGACAGCCCTTTTGTTTTGCTCGAAAAATCAGCAGCCTCTGGAACACACAACCCCACTGGTATACCCTAACACGTCATTTTTGGGTCGCGACAGGTCCGTGAGGATGCAGTCCTATGTCAAAGCGACTATCGGAGGGCATCTGGGTAACTGGTAACTCAGTCAGGCTTTTGATGGCGGCGGGTTCATATTACGAGTATTACAAGCATAATAAAAAAAGACAAAACTATTAGAATCAGCTTCAGGCCACGGCTTATCTATGTGGATTTATATTAATAAATGAAATTGGATGAGTCGCTTGGGCTCGATAGCTGATAGAGTTGTTGAAACATTTATTGTATTAGCTAGTCTCTGTATATATACTTAAACATACTTTTTGTCTGCAGGAGTGCTCGGTGTTCGTGTTTGACAAGCGGGTAGCTGACAAGCTGTATAGACCCAAACGCAAAGAAACAATGGTCGATCGCATCAAAGGAGGGATCTTGCAAATGGAAAGGATGCGTCATCCCAAGATGTTGCAAATTATACATTCAGTGGAAGAAGGTCGTAACACCATAGCTTTTGCGTCGGAATCTGTCATGTGTAGCCTGCATCATATTATGGCATGGCATGTGAGTATATCTTTTATATGCGTTTTGGGGTAACTTTGTCTTTTCTTCAATAACTCACTGATTTATTGTCTTGCAAGGTTAGAACAGAAGAGTTACCATGAGTTTCCGAATCCGACATCAAGTTTTCTTTGTATGTTATTGACCGATACTTGACGAAAAATTATCTTTTTTCGTATTAACTATTTCTAAAGAAACTAGAACAGGAAATTTCACTGGGTCTAACGTAACAAAACAAATAGAAAGAACATTTAAATATGTAGTACAAAAAAAACATGAGTTATCAGATTCTGTCTTTAAAATGGTGCCTTAATATGGCATGTCTTATCATGTATCATGATGCGATAAAGTATCAAGCTCAATAGACAGATCTCAAAGTCCCTGAAGCGTGATATACGCCGATTCAACACGAATCTTGTTGAAGAGTCTATTGAACGCAACAGGGGCTCCAAGGTTTTCGCAAGAGATCTGTCTATTGGGCAAAGCCAGCTAGTCAGACTGATGATGGCAGGATCGTCACGTCAATGTCCGAGATTTTGGGTGAGGTTAAGAGTTTCTATGGACAATTGTACGCGTCACAGAAACCCGTCATAAATCTAGTAAACGACCCTCGAGCTGGATTAACCTGTACCACACTAAAGACATCCCGGACGTTAGCCGGAGCGAGATTAGAATGACCCTCAAGCAACTTATGAATAATTTTGAAATAGAATGGTATTCCATTTTCTATTGAAAGAAGTTTTTATTTAGTTTTTGTCTGTGCCGATAAATGTTACTTTTAGGTTTGTACATAATGACACATGATACTTTCCCGAAAACTGTTTTGCTTTCCAAATAAACGATATTAATTAATTGTTCTGTTTATTAATACTGTTGTATTATAAACAGTGACATTATAAACTTCATTCAAAATTACATTAATTATATTAAAACCAATGTAGATTGATAGGGTATTAAAATTTTAATGATCTGAATTTCTACCCACGCCCTAAAAATAATGGACGATCTCATAATCTTGTTATGCAAAGTGGTCATATCTATTTTTAGCACATTACGGCGAAGATGGTTCTGTGGGCTAAGTCGGTAACTCTGGTTCGCCTGCGTATCTCCACATGTGTGATTCGATCTCGCAGGGAAAATCCGAGAATAGCCCTCTCCATTGCCCTTCATGAGCCTTCTGATGGAACCCATAGCAAGCGACCACGTATCTGTACCAAATGTCATCACTGGAAACAAACATTGATGAAAGACTATTGTCTTCAAACGTGTTGTGTGAATAAAACCCAGCGGTATACCCCCGCTGGGTTTTATTGCATAGAGCATTTCGCCAGCAAAACGAAAAAAAAACCTACACCTCGGTCTTGTGTTCAACGGTACTGAAAAGCGTTTTCGGAAACCGGCTTGTTCGGGAAGTTGGGAATCGTCGAGCCTGCATGCGATGCGATGGATAATTCGACCCTCGAGAACAACTTGTGGTCATGGCTCAGAAGTGAGATGGGTCTGTAGTTCTTGAACAACGTATTATCGCCCTCCTAGCACCACCGCTCCCATGTTCAATGCCTTTGGTATTCGTCCTTCGAGTATTGCGGAACTGAAAAATATCTGCAGGGCCCTAAGGATCGGTTCTCCACCCGCCTTCAGGGGTTCTGCAGTAGTTCCACCTTTCTATCCAATTTTTAAGGCGTGGGTAAAAATTCTGATCATTACAATTTAAATACCTCATCAAAGTATACATTTTGATATAATCAAAGTAATTTTGAATGTCGTCTATTGTTGTAATGATAAATAGACAATAATTCAATAATATCGTTTATTTGGAATACAAAGCAGTTTTCGGGAAAGTATCATGTGTGATAAATCAATATAATAAACTTAAATAAAAAAATAACATTTTAAACTAGTTATATTTGGAAACCGACCAACCAAATATATCATATCTATACAAATAAATAAAATTGGATTGTCTGTTTGTAATAATAAAATAACAACTTTTTACCAAATGCGTAAGTATGTATACACAGTACATAGACCCAAAATATCATATTTTTTTATTTTTTTCTATCCGTCTGTCTGTCTCTTTGTTCCGGCTAATCTCTGGAACGACTAGACCGATTTTGACGGGAGTTTAACTGATAGGAAGCTGATGATATAAGGAGTAACTTAGGCTACTTTTTTAGACTTGCTTCGCCCCACGGCGTCACTCGCGGTACGACAATAAATTAGCGCGGGTGAAACCGCGGGGCGCAGCTAGTCTAGTATATGTTTGATGTAGTAACAAAACTCTTCTTTCTGTTAGGCATGTATTTTGAAACAATATAACCAATTACAGCATCTCTCTGTCGACATTTAAAAAAGATCACTTTTCTTTGTTCAATACGACGTATTCCTGTGCCATTAGAAAAATCAGTACAGATATTTTGATGCAGTTTTCGTTATAAATACAGTCTGTTTTTACATGAATAGGATTTTTTTGAACTAAATTTAATATCTCATTACTTATCAGGGCATTCAGTGACTGATATAAAGTGTCACTAAATAGCAAAAAAAAAACTATTAGTAGTAACGATTTCTAATATTTAGTAGCATGCACTGCACCGGCTTATCTCTAAAGCCGAACGTCCACCACCAGCTAAAATAAGTTAGTTTAGGTTCACAGTTGAGCCAGATTTTCATACATGTGCGTCCACCGACGGTGAACTAACTTGTATGAAAAACTGCTCAACTATGCAAGCTAAACTAAACTAACTTGTTTTAGCTGGCGGTGGACGTCTTTTAGGGCCTCCGTGCATTATGCGGCCATGCCGCGTGGCCAAGTCGCTGCGGCCAACTAATTCTTCTACGATGTTTATAGCTGCGCGCATCTACGTATTATATAAAAAGAAGCTTACTACTGACTTGAGAACCGTCTTTTTAGAGTCGGTTTAAAACATATTCCTTCGCGTAAATATGTCGCGAAGAAAGGGTGTTAAGATAAAACCTGATGCCGAACTTATCCAATAAATTTCTTGACACACACACATTTTCGAATACTTCAGGGAACTGTGAACGCCCAAATTAAATAAGTTTTCATGTCAATGAAGTTAAATAAACATTCGGTTGTATCTTAAAATGTACGGAGAAGAAATGTTAATAATAAAATTACTGATGTGACAGGTCAAAATAAAACCTTTGACCTGATGTGACAGGTCAAAATAAAACCTTTGACCTGATGTGACAGGACAAAATAAAAAAGTAAAACTTATGTATGTATTAAGAATTGACAATTTTAAATAGTTTTTATATAATACGTAGATCACACACACTACAAGTTTTGCGTAACTTAAAGAAAACAACATGTTAAAACCAAAATATTATTTTTAATGTCACCACACGATCTGATTAAGGACACATTCATTATCTGCTAATTAGACTACGTATTGATGACAGATAAAGAGAAACAGAAATCAAACAACGTTTTACCGTACTGTTTTTTACAACAGCTATTTGCATAAGTAGTTATGTATGTATGGCGGTAGAAATAGACGTAAGACAGGCAAGACAATAAGGTTTTGCAGCCCATAAAACCCCAATGCTGAATGGGGCCTCCTCCATTTACCAAAAGGAAATTTGCCTACTGTGCCACACTGGCCAGAAGGGGCGGCACATAGTTTTGTTTTAAGATTTCTTCTGTCTTGCGGCTAAGTTATCAGTCTTGTTATTGGCTTTATTCGGCTCTAAAAAGGGCCCCCGCGCATTTAGGCGGCCGCGCGGCCAGTCGCGCGGCCTGGCCGCATAATGCGCGGATTGGTCGCGGCGGCCAATGGGCCGCGTATGTGACGCGATGTTTTTCGTTGGCCGCGCGACCAAAACTTCGCGCGACAAAACGTCCACGTAATGCGCGCAGCTATATACATCGTAGAAGAATTAGTTGGCCGCAGCGACTTAGCCGCGCGGCCTGGCCGCATAATGCGCGGAGGCCCTAACACCCGCAGGATAAAATGTGGGGTACACAATGTATTTTAAATCCGTCAGCACGTGGATAATTTAATGTCATTTTTACTTAAAATGTAAACTTTTTCTAAATAATCGGATTTGGTGCCGTGGCGTCAATGACTGTTATTAAAGTCAGGTCAATTATCGGATAAAGCTTTGGCTGAAAGTTACATTGTACATATCATGTGCACAGATTACATAATGTCTAAAGATAAAACAAAATCTTCTTAAATATAAAAATTACTTGCTGTTCGTTAGTCTCGCTAAAACTCGAGAATGGCTGGACCGATTTAAGCTAATTTTGGTCTTAAAATATCCGTGGAGGTCACGGAAGGTTATTCTGAGGTACGAAGTTGACTGGGTTTGAGAGAGTTTACCGACTAGCTGGGTCAGCTCAACCCAATCAACTAGATAACCCAGTAATATACCTACATATATTTTATTCGTTGGTTAGTCTCAGCCCTCTAACTAATTCATTAATGACTTGCCGACAATAGTTCGATTGCCTCGTTGGCCTAGGGGTTGGATGTGCCGCCTTTGGATCACGGGGTCCCGGGTTCGATTCCGGGACCGGGCAAGGGTCTTTGTGTAAACCGGAGGCACTGGCTCTGAGTCTGGGTGTCATTTTGTGTTCGTGAATTTCATGTTTGTAAAGGGGTTACGTTTAAAAATTAAGAAGAAAAGAAACTGCTGATTTGATCCTCCTCAATTCATGGAGGGAAATGAACCTACTGTGCCATGCTGGCAAGACGGGTTGGCGCACGGCCTCTTGCATTGCTTTCATCGAGAGGATGTCGCCTCTTACGACATCCTCTCGATGGTATGGGTTGGTGACATTGTGTTTTCTATATCCGTCACCACACGGATAATTTTACTAAATCTAATCTATTATTTTTATTAAATTACTTTATTTATAAATTATGACTATCCAAGTGAAGTGCCATTATAAGGATAAAAAATTGATTAAAAATATATTGTTTTTCGTCCTTAACAAAGTCAGGATTAGCATAATCATTATACAAAAGGCAGGGCGGTAGACTGAAAGATACGGGAATAATTAACAATTTAATAGATATAAATAAAATAATTTTAACACAGAATTGTAAAAAATTAAAAAAACAGCAGTGGCCAGGGTATTCACATTGTTAACCAAAGAGGATTAACAATAATGTTATATATTTAGGTTTTCATGATTAACCAGTGCATGTGTCACCATCCCATTCCAGTCTAAAGGTGCCGTAAGGGCCGGCAAAAAGAAATATCAGAGCTGATAACTTAGCAGCAAAAGAAAACAACTTGATATTAAACAATGTGCCAGAGTGGCACAGTAGGCTAATTAACCCTCAAGTGACTATAAATATAAATAAATAAATATCATTGGACATTTCACACAACGCCATCTCGTCCCAAGCTAAGCAACTTAATGCTTGTGTTATGGTAACGAGATGGATGATAAACTACTTATATACATTTTTTTTTTTGTTAATACATATATATTACTAGCTGACCGGGCAGACGTTGTCCTGCATGATATTTGTTTACCGACTGCAGCGCCATCTGTCGGGCTGATTTTCATGAATTTCAAAATTGAAAAAATTTCATGCAAATCGGTTCAGCCGTTTAGGAGGAGTTCAGTCACATACACACGCACACAAGAAATACGAGTATATATATTAAGATAGATAGAAAACACCCAGACCCGGAACAAATACTTGTAGGTCGTACAAATATTTCTTCCGTGCGGGGATCGAACCCGCGACATGCTGCGCAGCAGTCGATCGCTCAACCACTGCGCCAACCGTGTCGTCGACTGGAGGAGGCCCGACTCAACAGTGGGTAATTTATGGGCTGAATAGTTGTAGTAGTAGATCTACCTTTCATCATACAGTATTGATATACTACTATCAATTCAGCCCATAAATGACCCACTACTGAGTCGGGCCTCGTCCAAATTTAAAAAGTGATTACTCCTGTGCCAAGCTGGCAAAACGGGCTTGTATAAAGTTGCCTTCTTTTGCGGCTAGGTGGTCTATCTCAGGCGTTCCTTGATTAGTCGGCTCCTACCTTACCTTTACTCTCTAAAAAACATCCACTCTACATCAACTTAATGACAAAAAATCTTTGTGAGCTACAAAATGATACCTTACTAAAGCTTAGTTAAAATGTTAAAGTGCCTGCCAGTTATAGCCATAACAAACGTTTGCGGCCATGAGTGTGGAGTTACGTTTAGAAACCTGTTTAGTCTACCGTTGAATTGATCGTCGCATGGGGACCTTCAGCCTTTCAATAAACCATTAACGTTACAGTGACGTAATACTATCTTATAACTAGTTTACTTCATAATCTATTAGCGTATTATTGTACTTAATCCAAAAGTAATAGAATAAAAGAAATAAGTTTATTAAAGCCAACTTCAAAAACTAACCTGGACCTACTATAACTATAGGTAGATAGCACTTAAGGGATGTATTCAATTAAATCTTAACTAAGTTAATTTATACATAATAGATTATGAAGCCGGCTTTTTAATCGTAGCTTTTTTATTGCTAATGTCTTGATTACTTTGTTATGTAAACAAAAATGTACATAAAAACATGTTCATAAAATAAAAACTACGATTAAAAAGCCGGCTTCATAATCTAATAAGTATAAATTATATTCCGAATAAACTAAGTTATAATATTCCGAATAAAAGTCAAGAAGAATTACATAATTGGAATCATTAATCTCAGCGTCATCGGATGTACATCGAAAATAATATCAAAAAAATATATTTTTTAAATCTTAATGATGTCTTATGTTTTCATGATCTTTGCATATTTCTGGAAATGCTTTCTTGACGGTCACGGTCACGTTCATTAAAGTGAGAGCAATTCCTCCATCTTTTCTATTGTTTATTTTCTTCCTCCACAATTCTATCAATTCAAACCAAATGTTTATGTCACTGCCAATACAATACACAATATCACCAACCCACACTATACTGAGGGTGTCGTAATAGGCGACTAAAGGATCGTAAGAGGCAGATCACCTTGCCGTATGAGTAGGAAAACTTGATACAAACCCTGTGCCAACCCGTCTTGCCAGCGTGGCACAGTAGGCTAATTTCCCTCCATTAATTTGGAGGAGGCCCGACTCAGTAGTGGGTCATTTCTGGGCTGAAACTGATATAACTGATATAAATATATTTCAAACTCAAAAAGTAATTCTGTTTAATACGGTCTCTCTGACTTCTACCACACGTTGAAAGCCAGATAAGGTCGGGATTAACGTTTAACGTGATGTCGCTATTATTGACTAAGCCTATTTTAATTGATGTTAAATCCCGCTTATATCGATTTCCACCAATTATAATTTATTTCAGTACTCCTCGTACTGTAGTGGCACGAGAGGTGTCATGAAAACGTGAAATAAAAGCATACGCTGATATTAGTTTGATTGTTGATGAACTGACCTTGAATAAAAGTGAGTGAAACAAAGAGTTATTTTAGTACAACATCTATACACACACAGAGACGCCAGAGTACATACATTATTTAAAAAAAATACATTTGCTTTTACGGTGAACCTGTCAAAATGTTAAACAACATTTTGCTACAAACGGATAAAAATCTTGGAAACACAACATGAACAGAGTATTTTCAGAATATCATTTTAATTTTAAATTTAAATATTAATTATTTGGCAAAACAACGTTTGCCGGGACAGCTAGTTGTATATATACAATGTATTTTCTTTACGATTATGTGAATGTGTGACAAAAACGCGAACCCAATATTAAGCAATTTTATTTTTAAATCGGAATACCTTGAAATTCTAACATGAGTAAAATGATTCGATAGGTCGGCTATGAATAATACTCATTTGTATTTGATCTCTAGGAATCAACCGTGGGCCCGGGTGCGGTGACGATGGTGACCAGGGACGACGACCCTCAACACTCGGTGGCTGGTCAGAGTAAGGTTCCAGCAGGAGCACCAACCAGCTCTCTCTCTCAATGTCCACCTTTCGCCAAGGAATACTACTTCTTGGACATCGAGCTGCGCTTTGGCTTGTTGCAGGTAATCATTTCTTCTGTTATACTAATTCTTTTATGTAGAGACAAATTGGTTTGGGCGCGCAAATCTCAGGAAATAATGTGCCGCACAAAAAAGTCTTCTTATTATTTTATCATTTTAGAAAACGTAACCCCTGCACTTTGTATAACATGAAATTCACGAATACAAATGACACCCAGCCTTTGATTTACACAAGCTAATGAAGCGGTGCAGTGAAAATTGTCGAAATATGCATGGATTCAAAATCCACGTGGGCACAGCCGCTCGCATTCTGAGTATTTCTGAGAATCGTCGTCCTCATCTAAATCACGGGAACGAGATTTATGATTCTTGCACTATAAATGGCAGAGACTTTGAGTTTAATATGGAAGTTGGAGAAAAACGTTTTTACGCAACTTGTTTTTTTATATTCCACTAGTGGCCCGCCCCGGCTTCGCCCGTGCAAATTGGGGGTGGGTTATACTTAAGAACCTTCCCCTTGAATCACGCTATCTATTAAAAAAAACCGCTTCAAAATCAGTTGCGTAGTTTTAAAGATTTATGCATACATAGGGACGGACAGAAGAATGCGACTTTATTTTATACTATGTAGTGATAACACAAGGGTAAGTAAGTATTATATATTAAAAAATATACACAAATTCCCAGAATAGGTGGTCCAAAAATGCATAGTTTTGAAGATATCGTCGATCATAATTAATATTTAATTGTTTACGGAAGATTGTTTTACATTGAGAAATATGCCTTTGTCGAATTATTTTGTACTAAAACTGAAAACAAAAAAAATATGGGAATTAAAAGTAGAATAGAATAATATTTATTGTACAAACTAATTATGGCGTTCACAATGTTCAACGGCGGCAAATCGCGGCACCAACCTAAAAGACCTAGCGGTAGAAAATCAGCGAACTTACAGTGAAAATTAGTACACAAAGACATAATATGTCTTTGTGTACTAATTTTCACTGTAAGTTATATTATAAGGATCGGAAGTTCGCTGAAATATGTAGGAATTTTATTGAAGAGGCGAATCAAACTCAAACTCAAAAGGAACTTTATTTACGTAGGGTTAATCAAAAAACTGATAAAAATCGTCATATTTATAAATACCATTATCATCTTACGGCCCCTGTCCCACACTAGGTGGTAGTCTCCACACACACCTATCAGTCGTCATACCGACATTCACACACAACTCCTCAAACAAATAAATTACTAATTCTTTGGAGATGATGAGATCCTTGAAATCCTTAGCGGAGGCCTATGTCCAGCAGTGTGCGTGTTTTGGCTGAAATGGTGAGTAGGATGTAAAACAAAATCACATATTGCTAGTATTCATTTAATTTATACATAAATGTATTGACCAGCTGCAGTAAGAATGCCTATTGTCTTTAAATTTTTCTTTGGGAATGTCCCGGGAGCTTGGTTATAAATAGCTTATAATTCTGTCTTTATCAACAGAACTCCCAAAGCAGTATGTGCCAGTTCATTAATTAATATAATCTTATGTATACCCTAGAGTTATAGGATATAAAAAACAGGCTGTTCATTCACGGTAAATAAAATTCCGAGACTTTTGCTTTACAATACAACTATTATTGTCGAAATCTGGCCGAACTCTAGTTGTTATAAAAACCTTAATGTAGCCGATATATCTATTTCCCGACCAATTCCACCGATGCTGATGAAAATTGACGAGCACACAAGCTGACTCCTGAAGCCCGAAAATAGTGCAAAATAAAACTATAGGTTTTCCGCAACGCTGATGCGGACGAGTCTGTTTTTCCATTTTATTGTAACTTTGGAATAAAAGTTTACAAAAGCGCTATTATGTTAAATGTTGCTTTCCAATACAATTTGGTGCATTACTTTCATATGGCATCGTCTTTGCTGAGGTTAGCGCGTTCAATTAAAAGCTAACAATCAAATTCCAACTCGTGCAAAAATAAGTAGTTACCGGTTTTTTTGTTCAAATGTGCATCTGCCTCTGACGGTTACAGATTAAGTATCATCAGATGTTTTGTTAACTGTAAAAATACCATTTATTTTGGCCTTGTCCGGAAACTTTCGTGTACGAAAACTGATCTGATAGAATGCCGACTTTTGCGTATTTGGATCAATTCGAATGGAGCAATAACATATGAACCACGCGATTTCAACCCTCATCCCGTTTCTGATTCACTGGAGCTAACAATATAGAATATTAGCTTCAGTGACTTATAAGCCGCTTGTGACTTCGGTCACAATGTAAGCGTAATATTAACGAGGTAATAGGAAGGTATCTTTAACGGTATATTTAAAGTTTTTCTTGAGTGTCTTGGTTTACAGTTGAGAAACACAAAACACAAAGCTAATTTTGTATTGTAAGAATCGATTACACACAATAATCGTAGATGTGATGGTCTACACGCTCCCATCACTTATAAACGATCCCCAGTGTCCCTTTTTGTAACTGGTAGTAATATTTCTAATTCTATTGAAACTTGTTTCGAGAGGTCGTTTAATCATTTTGTGCCTTTTTATCAGACCAGTTAAGCATTTTATGGTGTCCAAGAATACTCAATTTTGCCTTTTGATAAATTGTGTTATCCACCTAAATCAAGTTTATAGCAACCCACTAAACCTATTTTTATAACATTTATATTTTTCCAATTCCAAAATACCAATTCGAAGGAAATTAATATTAATAGGATCAAAGAAATTCGGTTAAATGACGCAGTGGGTTGATATAGGTATTAGTGAGACATATTTACAATATTGCTAACGGTGAGGGTTACGCTTCAGTTTTATTATTAAAATTAATCGACCTTTCATCAGAGCGTAAGAGCATCCTGACGAAATTAGATATAGACCCGGTTAATCTCTGTAGTAATCCACGCTATTATGCCTAAGCTTAATGAAAACGTAAGAAAATCCCCGACATAGTCATTACTTAATTTTATAAAAATACCTAGATAGCCAGATACGTTTTTCTGCACGATCATTTAATTAAAATGTCTGGAGTGCTCTTTAGTTAAAAAATCAATCTTCATTCTGATAAATTACGTTTGAAGAATATGTTTAAGATGAACAGATCTTTTTTTCAGAAGTTATATTGCTCCAACTTTCGCACTCAAAAATCACTAAGTATACGAAAATATTAAAGTAAAGTCTCATAGCTTGAACAATGGCTAATCAATGTGGGGATTCAAAAATATTGTACTGGTCTGCTAAAAGTGGTCTCTGCCTACACCTACGCGAAAGAGGAGTAATTGTATGTGTGTATGTATAATTCGGTAGCAGGTAAAGTAAGAACAACATGAAACAAAATTGTATCGTATTTTTTATGTATATCGCCATGATTTATTGAGTACTACCTAAAAACAAAATGGTGTACTGCATTTCAGATCTTATTATACGACTGTTCTTGGCCAAAAATACCTAAGTCATTCTTCATATTTCAATTGTAGTCCTTAAAATGTTTAATACAATTGCAATAATCTGTATACATAAATACACTTCCTCATTTCCAATACTAAACTAAATAAGCTGTTTAAAAGTCTTAATCAAGCGACGTCAGTCATTTTCCCCTAATTAGTTTGGTATGGACTCGATCTCGTAAATTCTTGCGCAGCTTATACAAGAGTAGTGTCGGAGAACAATTCAAACGCCCTCACTGGTCGGAGTGCCGGCAGGCACTGACGCGGGGAAGGGTAGTAGACAGCGACCATCACCGGCCCTCCCTCTGGATATCCGCCACCGGCGCATAATTTGTCTGCAGCTTTGCGACTCATTCCACTTGTTGAAGCATTCAACCATTTGATGTCTGATTAAAACAACTTGTTACTTCGCGATTTCTTTAATGTACACAATGATACTCTTACATGTACAAAGGCGAGCTTACCTCAGATTTTTACAGTAAACCTGAATAATGAAGAATATTGTTTAATAATGAAGAAATTACGTACTTATACACATTATAAATGGAATATTTTTGCATAATTATATGTTATTAGGAATTACATGAATGCAGTCGTAGTTTTACATGTATCTAGCTTTTGCCAAGCAGCTTCGAATTCACGAAAATCTCAAAAGGAACTTTATTTAGGAAGGTTTTATCAAAAAACTCTTATAAATCGTCACATTTAGGGGCCACGCGCATAGCCCGCGCGGCCAGTCGCGCGGCCTGGCCGCATAATGCGCGGATTGGTCGCGGCGGCCAATAGGCCGCGTATGTGACGCGATGTTTTTCGTTGGCCGCGTAATGCGCGCAGCTATATACATCGTAGAAGAATTAGTTAGACTTGGCCGCGCGGCCTGGCCGCATAATACGCGGAGGCCCTTAAAACTACCAATATCATCTTACGGCCCTTGTATCACGCTAGTTGGTACAAGGGTACGCTGTAGGTGGTACGCTAGGTGGTAGTCTCCATACACACCTTCCAAAGATAGGCTATCGCGAACAAAGCGAGGGAGACATTCCCTAAGAACTACACGTGGGTGTACTGATTGCACCGTAATACTGGCTAGAATAGTGACGTGAATGATAGTCAAAGGGACGGCAGATGAAGAGGAAAGAAGAACAGGGCTCGTTTAAATGCTCTTGCATAGAATTTCAGTAGATACTCACTCGAACAAAAAATATTGAAAATCTTGTTTATTGTATTGTGTGCAAGATTGTTTCTTTTGTTTTGTCGTATTCACGTAAAATAACAAAATCTGGCAACATATTGCGTCTGTTAGTAATGGGAAAGCTGTTTAGAATTGATTTGTAGGTACCAACTTTGATCACTGTCGTAGTTACATAATAACTACGACAGTGATCAAAGTTTGTTTGTCGTTAATAAATCCGAAGCTGCGTAAAGATTTCATATCTACGACTATGTCAACATAATTTTGGACACACCAGTCAATCCATCTAATTGTTTGCTGAATATGAATGAAACATACTGAATATACATCGAGAATATTACTTACATAAGTTCCAATTCCATATTTTACACTTGTGTGCAAGAACTACTACTACTTTTCAGCCCATAAATTACGGGCTTCCTCCAACTACATGGAGGGTAATTAGCCTACAGTGAAACGGCTCGGCACAGGGAGTTGAATGGAAGAAATATATCATAATTAAATACCTAAGTAAAAGTATGCTAAGTATCAGAAAGTTGTTTAATTGTTAGTTTATGGCCAGTCTCATGCAAGAATAGTCCCTTTCCCTAAATCATCCACGCTGACACAATATGTAGATATAGTCCAACGTAAACATTTCATATAATTAACCAAGCTTATACTCTTTTGTTTTTTATTACTTTACTACAATACTTATTTATATACTCAACTAAAATTATTAACGTTTACATGTCAACTGTTAGGTACTGTTCCTTTTTCAACTTTTAAATTAACAGTGGTGACAGCTCAAGCCGCTTCCAGAAATCCAATCCAACATCGTAAATAATATAATAGATGTCGCCTCAATAATATAAAACTGAGGTAAAATTTACAAATAGCTGGGTATGCTGTAATGCATCTCTTTAATATTTATAATTACTCCTCAAAAACTTATATTGTGCCAAACAATCATACCACTCTTAAGAACGGACCAACCCCTTGTCGTATTATTAATGTCTTTTTAAATCATATTTCTACTTAATATGATTTAAATTCTATTAATTAAATTTAAATTCTACGAAAACGGAGAACAGAGGTACCTCCTCACGGTTTTGTATCAGGCCCTTAATCCTGCAACTCAGCGAGAGTTTCAACGATAAGACCGTTTACTGATGACTGACGGCACAATGATTGCATACGTATAAATCAACAAGTCACATGGCGGTAACCTTGTGGGTCAAACAGAGATACTTGGCAAGTTTCTCTTTCTCGGCTTTAACGAGGTTCTCGTCATGAAGGATAGTGACGTCAACAAGCACTGCCCAACTCGCCAATCGATCAATTATCACTACATCAGACTTGTTAACGGGACTAATCGATCAATCCCAGTTGAGCGTGACATGACCATTGTCGAGAAATGGCGCAGGCTGATATTGGTACTAGGGCACTTCAGTATCCACAAGACTATAGTTAAGGGCTAGTTGTTGATGGGCAAGATCTTGAGAACTTGGTTGAGTCTGTGCAAGTATTCTCCGTTATTAAAACGAGACCAGCTAGAGACAATATGCCTAATGTACTCTCCCGGATGACGACAGGCTCAACTAATGTCGGCTGTCCCATGCTTTAGGATATGTCTCCGGTAGTTATTATCAATAACTTCGTCCATAAATGCACAGGCAAACCCTACAGTTTATTAATATAATTATTATTTAGGCCTGATTATCTTCGGACATAGTCATATTATGATTGGTTTCCTAAAGATTTTGTTAATAAAATTATTCCAAATGTATATTTTATATCAATGTTTAATTTATGTACTCCTCCGCCATAGAAACTTTAACTGTGCCAATAATCACATTTATCGCCTGAGCAAATATCCTTAACAAGAAACCGAAGATTAACTTCGCGTATTAATATATTTTATTAAAAATAATCGTCGAAATATAACTGAAATTTACAGCAATCTCTTCGCAGTGTATTACTGGTAAGATCAAAGTGAGGTGAGTTTATTTATACAAAATGGTTAAATTTTGAGGTGTTCCAGTTTTGCATAAACCAATACAGAAGAGCGAAACTTGGGAAGATTAAATTTGCTTTTAGACTAAAATATCATACTACGGGTATTCTGAAACACAAGTTCTTATTACACCTTAGACATTTACCTTAGAAGTTTCTCGTAAATACAAAGTTTTTTGTGTTTTTTTTAAAGGAAATCTCTGCACTCGTTATAGCCTGTATCGTGGGGGCAGTTTACAAACACTTCACGAACACAATTGACAACCACAATTGACTCCGAGCAAGTACCTCTGGTTTAAACAATGACACTTGCCCTAATGCCGTATTTTACTGTATTTGTGTGGGACAAAGTGCGTTTAGGGTCCAAATTACCAGATTCCAATTCTATTAAAATGTACTAAATTTGCTCTCGTCTTGGTAAATAAAAATCTTGCTATTATGAACTGTGTGCAATAGAATAGAATTTACTTTTACACACTGCGCCTGAGAAGAACTGACAAAGAATGAATTAGGATAGCAATAATCCCGATGTAAATTTCCGTGTCATTTATAATTTTGGATATGTTATTATGAATTATTAATATTGTATAATATGATTACGTTTTTGTACGGTTTTATCAAGAAACCTATTGTCATTGATCTACGACTCTTAACGACACGAATAATACGCGTATGAACGACTTTTACAATAAATTGTTATTGTTGTTGTTGAAATCTACCTATATAAATAAAAATGAATTGTTGTTCGTTAGTCTCGCTAAAACTCGAGAACGGCTGGACCATGTCAAAATGAATAATTGATCGGCTTGAACTATACGCTTTTGTCACCAGATCGTCGAAGCCTTGAACTATCTGCACTACACTGTTCACCAGATGCATCGCAATGTGTCACCGCAAGTGATTCTCATCACGAAGCGTGGAACTTGGAAATTATTCGGGCTTGAATTTGTCGGTAAGTAACCATTTTGTCCAATGACGATGGAGTGGAAAAAAATTGAACCATCGTATTTTATTTTAAAAAGAACTACCCACATTTAAACTGTTCAGCGTTGAATAATACTACATGGAGCAGAGTGTTGCTATTTGTATTTATATATATTTTGTAGTTATAGTTATATTTGTAGTGTAAGATCTTATTTTTTCTCTAATTCACTTACATAGTATCAAATTAAGTCATGTGCATACTTCAAATACCAACAACGTTTACACTGAATTCAACATATTAAAGGTTCCAACTAAAATGAGTATGTTTTGTTACAATTTGAAAGTGCTATTCTTAGTATTTACCTGTATTGTTGCCTGTTTAATTAAATGAATAGCATTTTCTCTTAAATTCCATTGTAGTATCCGTTCAATTTAAACGGCAGAAGAACATCAATATTGGGTATCGCCATGCATTTTTACATAGATGACAATTGTAAAAAAAATGGTGACCTCATGACTGATTTTCTACTACAGTTATCCCTTGTTATTGTAGCTTTTATGAAAAGTTTGTATTTTTAACATAGCGCGATCTATTGAATACTTACTCAATCCGGTCAACAGATATCGCCATCTGTTAAAATCGTTTGGAGCTAACATATCTATACTAACCGCTAACTGTCAGCTTACTGTAACAGTCAAATAATTCAGAATAAAATAATATTGCGACTTTATATTGAGCTGTAAGCTAACCGGGCGCGAGATTTGGTCGTGAACTAATGTCATTCTGTCAAGATAATTCACTTTATTGCTTGGACATGGATTTACTTCCTGAGGATACATATACCTTTATCAGTGACGCGCATGGTTCCCGTAGATGGTTAGATCATTGCCTGGTTACAGCGGCTGCTAAGCGGACTGTCAGATCGGTTCGAGTGGATTATGGTGTCTATTGGTCTGATCATTTTCCACTAATAATAACATGTGATTTTAACGATGTAACGGCCAAAGTCCAATTACCGATTATTGACACATTACAATCAATAAAATGGGGACACAGGTCGCCTGATGAAATTAATTTATATTATGACTTATGCTGTGATAAATTAAGGACCTTATCTATGTTAGAACAGTGTGTTAACTGTAAGGACCATCAAGGCAATAAACACCTGCTTAAAATAGACAAGTTGTATGATGATTTAATTTATGTACTACAGAATGCTGCAAAAAATAGTATATTAATAAATAATGCACCAAAGAAAAAAAGACAAATTCTAGGGTGGAATTATCATGTTAAGGACTCTTATTTAAAGGCGAAATTGTACTATAACTGGTGGGTCTATGACGGCAAACCATGCTCAGGTGAATTATTCCATAATATGGTGAAAAGTCGTAAAGCTTTTAAGAATAAGCTTAAGTGGTGTCAGAATAACGAGGAAAAAATTAAACTAGATATACTAGCAATTAATCAAACTAACAATAATTTCGGCAAATTTTGGCAAGCCACTAAATCCATGAACTTTAAAAATAGTATTCCCGAGAGTATTGAGGGCGTTCACAATCGGACAAACATAGCTGAATTATTCTCACACCACTTCAGACTGACCCCCCTGCAACTCCGAACTGCATCATGTCTCAATAGTCTCAGTAGTCTAAATAAAAAAGCTAATGACACTATAGTATTTTCAACACAAGATGTTAAAACAGCTGTGCGCAGCATGAAGAGAGGCAAATCGCCTGGGCATGATGGTTTAAGTTTAGAACACATTTTATACGCTAGTGATAAAATATTTCCGATACTAGCAGACTTATTCACTGCCTGTATTAATAGCACTTACATTCCAACAAATATGATGAGAACGATAGTAGTGCCTGTCCCCAAAAATAAAACTGGCGATCTGTCATGTCTTAAAAACTACAGACCTATTTCGCTAGGTAATATAGTGGGTAAAATTTTTGAAAGATTAATTCATCCTAGTCTTAAGGAGAATATTAAATTAGACGATGCACAGTTTGGTTTCCCTAGCGGTCTCTCAACGGATTCTGCTATCTTTAGTTTAAAAGCAACAATTGACTATTACGTCAAACGACAAACGTCGGTTCATGCGTGTTTTCTCGATTTGAGTCGTGCTTTCGATCTAGTAAATTATGATTTACTTTGGGAGAAATTACACAACTCAAATGTACCAACTAAGGTTGTGAATCTGTTGAGGTACTGGTACGGCAACCAAACAAATGTGGTAAAATGGGGCGACTCGACCTCTAGCGAATATAGGCTAGAATGCGGTGTTCGCCAAGGAGGGTTAACCTCCCCGGACCTTTTCAGTCTATATGTGAATAGCCTGATAGAGGAGCTGAGAGGTACCAGAGTCGGCTGTCATATAGGAACCACCTGTATGAATAATTTTAGCTACGCTGATGATATGGTCCTTCTCAGCCCCTCTATAAACGGCCTACGTAAACTTTTAGCCATATGTGAGCGTTTTGCTGCGGAACATGGTCTTAAGTATAATGTTTCCAAAACGGTTACAATGATTTTTCGCTCGGGAGTGGGTCCGGAGAGGATTCCACCAGTGTATCTCAATGGACAAGTGGTTGATAGAGTGGAAAGTTTCAGATATCTCGGACATTTAGTGACTGAGAATCTCGTTGACGATGATGATATCGAACGGGAACGGCGGGCACTCGCGGCTAGGTGTAACATGATCGCGCGAAGGTTTGCTAAGTCCAGTGAAGGTGTTAAGTTGACATTGTTCAGAGCATATTATCTGTGTCTGTACACATGCCAGCTTTGGGTAAATTTCTCTAGGCGTGCTGTAAATAACATTAGGGTGCAATACAATGATGCTTTTCGCATACTAATGAAATTACCAAGATCCTGTAGCGCGTCTGAAATGTTCGCAAAAGCGCGTTTACCCGATTTTTTCGCTATCATCAGATCTCGCGTGGCCAATTTTTGGAACTATATTCTAAACTCCGAAAACGAGATTCTTAGTTCACTGTCTAGCTGTGTCGACTGTTCTATTTTTAGATATTGGATGACGGTGCACCGTGAATGCAATAAAAAATAAGATGGCATTAAGTAACAAATATATAAGTAAGATATAGAATTGTTGTGACGAGTACATGCATGTACTATCTGTGATATTTTTATTTTTATTTTATTTTAGTTTTATTGTATACATATTTCAGCGTTGTATTTATTCGAATTTTGGGTTTTTACCTGCACAATAAAGAATTATTATTATATTATTATTATTAACCTATCTTTCCAGTTGGATCAAACTGCAAACGATATGCGCAAATTTGATTAAAATCGGTTAAGTAGTTTATGTGTCCGTCGCAGACAAACAACGAGACTCGTAATTTATATATATTACGATTTATGTAGTGTTTCTAAAAGTGAAGTTTTCGAATAATGCTTATTTTTTTCTACTAATGCTTAGCTGGTTCGTACATTTGTTATTTGGATGACAACATTATATTTCTAGTATTATCACACAACAACGCAATAACCGAAAACAATGTTATATATCCTGTTCAACTTAGTCTAGATTTAATTTAACAAACATAACTTGAGTCTTGAGCTTTGATCTACGTTTGAACAGAAAATAATCAGAGCCAGAATATCATAAATGAATTCGTGCGTTAAATTTGAAAATTCGGGACCTATTAATATAGACATTAAGTCGATCGGATGAATTTGGAAAATTATATCACTTTAAACACATTTGGCTACTTAAAGCACTCCTATTATCTGTAGAAATATTAATTTGGTTCATCATTTCATCAACATCATCTTTCAGCCAATAGACGGCCTCTGCTGGACATAGGCCTCCCCCAAGGATTTCCACAAAGCCCGGTCCTGGGCCGCCCGCATCCGTGGTTTTCCGGTGACCTTAACCAGGTCATCGGTCCACCGTGTGGGAGACCTACCAGCACTACGCTTTCCGGAACGCGGTCGCCACTCGAGGACTTTCCTGCCCCATCGGGCATCGGCCCTGCGCGCTATGTGCCCTGCCCCCTGCCACTTAACTTTAGCAATCCTGTCGGCTATGTGGGTGACCCTGGTTTGCCTGCGTATCTCCTCATTTCTGATTCGATCTCGCAGGGAAACTCCGAGCATAGCCCTCTCCATTGCTCTTTATTTGGTTAGATAGTCATAACTCATCTCATAACTATTTCGAATATGAAAATAATGTGTTTGGAAATTTAAAGACGTATACATTTACGTTAATAAAATCACTGTCGAGTAACGCAAACAATAGCACTTCATAACTATGAACAATGCGTGTCTCGAAAGGCATATTAGTCTGGCTTTGAGTAATTACGTGTCTGAATAGTTTCAAGCAAAAGTACCGCGAGCTCTTTGAAGTTTCTCAAATTAACCCGTGCATCTTAGTATTATAAATTTTCGTTACAATTAATAATACTCGACATAGCTCCTGTTGAACTGGTTTTCGTTTGAATACTACTTTCACTAATTAGTCCCCTCAAATATTTTGAATCATTAACAATATCAGAATAGAACCTCCTAATTTAATAGAACATTGTAATTTAATACTGTGAGGTAAATACAACATTCATTTCAAAGAAACTCAACAAGAATGTGTGTGTTTTACAGACCTGACATCCGATCGGCTTTGAGGCATTCGTAAATAATTAAATTTTCATGCCTTACTCACAGCGCCGCCGAATTTATCGATAGACACGATTGGGTCTTAGGCATAGCTGGGCATTAACTCGTTAATCCGTTAATCGTTAATTAACGAAGTTAACATTTTAATTAATGGATTAACTTTTTAGATAACTTATAAAAATGTTAACGGACACGTTGACTTCCGTTAAAATGCAGAAGTCCGTTAATCGTTAATCCAATGCCTAAGCCCCCTTACGCACTAGCGGCTGGACTGGCCGCTAGTGCGTAAGGGGGCTATTAGTTTATTACTAAACTGCAAACGCATTATATATTCATTAAATACAATACTGCTATACCATCAAGCGCTGCAGTTGAACGTCTTTTTTCCAGACATTTTAACACCAAAACGAGCCTTGCTTTCAGACGAGAACTTAACATGTTCATGAAGGGGGATATGAACCTTATGCCTGACGATTAAATTACACATCATTATCATTATCATTACATAGTATAAAACAAAGTCGCCGTCGTCTGGCCGTCCCTATGTATGCTTTATATCTTTAAAAATACGCAACGGATTTTGAAGCGGTTTTTATTTAATGCGTACAGTGATTCAAGAGGAAGGTTTATATGTATAATACATGCATAATATTGTACAGAAACACTGGTAAATTTAGATGTTCATCTTTGCACCCGTGCGAAGCCGGGGCAGGTCGCTAGTTTTAATGATAAAAGTATTTTGTTTTGTTGCTAATCTGTTATATTCCAGAACCTAAACCAACAGTTTTTATAAGTTCACTAATGCAACGATATAAAGATGCAATTTTATACATATTAACGGATTAACGTTAACTTGCGTTAATTCCTCTGAAAAGTAACGCATTAACGTTTAACGAAGTTAACTATATGATTAACGGTGCCCAGCTATGGTCTTAGGCTAAGTTATTATTACTAATGCTCAAAGAAAGTTAAAGCCACGAATAAGCCATTTTCATACGTATAGAATATATAGATAATTATCCATATGTTATATTATTTAAATAAGTTTTATTTACATATTAATACGTATATACAGGGTGGTCAAAAAGTCGTGGATCAAACGCAACCAGCGGTTAGATGGGGCCATCAGCAGCAAAAAATTGTTCTACGGGAGGTCCCTAAGGTCAACCCCTGCAGAGTTATAATTGATTTTGTGTTTTTATGAGAAATTGTCCTTTTTTTACTAAAACTTGATAAAATTCCACAAAATTTACACCCTGTATCTTTTTAAACATTTTCAATAGATTGGTACTGATGATCCCTTTCGTTAGACATGCTATTTATGGTAGTTTATTGGGTGTGTTGAAGATAATATTAAGTTTCACGAAAGCAATAATTCTTAAATCAAAACTTGTTACTTACTTCGGACCCCACTGTGAAAAAAAAATACTCTACAGAAAAGTGCCACTGTATCACAATTTTTGGCGCATTTAATAGGGATTCTAAAAAGGTATTACACATGGCTATGCGTGGCTTCGATATCTTTCAAGGACGATCTTTCGTAGCAAGGCCAGAGTTAATTCATACATAAAACTCGGTTAGGCCTACTAACCTAACCTTACCTAAGCGTGATCGTTTTCCGGACTACAGGGTCTTTATCGTCGTTTCAGCCCATAAATAAATAAATAAATAAATATCCTTGGACATTTCACACAACGCCATCTCGTCCCAAGTTAAGCAACTTAATGCTTGTGTTATGGTAACGAGATGGATGATAAACTACTTATATACATTTTTTTTTTTTGTAAATACATACATATTATAGATAGAAATGACACCCAGACTCCGAGCCAGTGCCTCTGGTTTAGACAAAGACACTGGCCCGACCCCGGAATCGAACCCGGGACCCGTTGATCCAAAGGCGGCACATCTGACCACTAGACCAACGAGGCAATACTACTGACCCACTACTACTACTGAGTCGGGCCTCCTCTAAGTTCATGTTGGGAGATTAGCCTACTGTGCCACGCAGCCAAGACGGGTTGACACAGGGTTTGCTTCAAGTTTTCCTTCTGTTGCGGCTAGGTGATCTGCCTAATGCGTTCTTTTAGTCGCCTATTACGACACCTTCAATATGGTATGGGTTGGTGACATTGTTTATTCTTTATCGTCTTCGTTTCCGCCCATAAATGACCCACTACTGTGTCGGGCCTACTCACAATTCATGGAAGGACATTAGCCTACTGTGCCACGCTGGCAAAACGGGTTGGCACAGGGTTTGCTGACCCGGTAAGACTCCCTCCATGTACGAATTATGTACGCACATAAAGAATACAATTCTAATAAATTTTCCGTGTGGTGTCACCAGCCCATACCATATTGAGGGTGTCGTAAGAAGCGACTAAAAGAACGCATTAGGCAGATCACCTAGCCGCAACAGAAGGAAAACTTGAAGCAAACCCTGTGTCAACCCGTCTTGGCTGCGTGGCACAGTAGGCTAATCTCCCAACATGAACTTAGAGGAGGCCCGACTCAGTAGTGGGTCATTTATGGGCTGAAATGACGATAAAGACCCTGTAGTCCGGAAAACGATCACGCTTAGGTAAGGTTAGGTTAGTAGGCCTAACCGAGTTTTATGTATGAATTAACTCTGGCCTTGCTACGAAAGATCGTCCTTGAAAGATATCGAAGCCACGCATAGCCATATGTAATTCCTTTTTAGAATACCTATTAAATGCGCCAAAAATTGTGATACAGTGGCACTTTTCTGTAGAGTATTTTTTTTTCACAGTGGGGTCCGAAGTAAGTAACGAGTTTTGATTTAAGAATTATGTCTTTCGGAAAACTTAATGTTATCTTTAACACACCCAATAAACTACCATAAATAGCATGTCTAACGAAAGGGCTCATCAGTACCAATCTATTGAAAATGTTTAAAAAGATACAGGGTGTAAATTTTGTGGAATTTTATCAAGTTTTAGTAAAAAAAGTACAATTTCTCATAAAAACACAAAATCAATTATAACTCTGCAGGGGTTGACCTTAGGGACCTCCCGTAGAACAATTTTTTGCTGCTGAAGGCCCCATCTAACCGCTGGTTGCGTTTGATCCACGACTTTTTGACCACCCTGTATATATGGTAAGTTTTAAGTCTTATGTATTTCTTTTATTTATTTATTTAATGCATGGAGAATTTACAGCTAATAAAGGTTTATGTATTCCTTAGGGATAGCTTCATTGAGCCAATAACAAGTCCTCACTTATAGAATTGATAAAGAAAATTACGAGCAAACAGAGTAAAATTAACAAACAACGTTTTATTGCTTAATGCCAATAAACAAACTATAACAATTAAAAATGTATTTATTACAGTCATTTCGAGCACTGAATAACGCAACAACGTAAATCTACATTTATTTTATAGGAGTTACTTGTGTAACGTTGGCTCAACTCCGAAGCTTTATTCAAAGCAATCATTGTCAAGACAACTGGAGATTGCAACACTCCGTGCCGTTTTGCTTTTACTTTTACGAGCATTTACCTTTTCATCAGACTTTCTTTTATCCGATACTACTTGTGTTTCATTTTCTTAACAACATACTCGTAAGTCTCATGCATGCTATCTAAGGTAGTTTATTGGGTGTGTTGAAGATAATATTGAGTTATATACCTTTTTATTTACTTCGGACCCTACTGTGATAAAAAATACTGCACCAAAAAGTGACCCTGTATTACAAGTTTTGGTGCATTTAATAGGGATTCTAAAAAGGGCATTAGCTACTTCATATAATATCCCCTCGACTCATAAGCCAAATTTCCATGTAAATGTTATTTCATAATTTCTTGTAATTGATCTGTATATTACGAACCTATTTATTACCCGGCTTCACAGGGGTATTATGGAATATTTTATCAGATAATAATAGATTTAGGTGATAATATAGCATTCTATAATCAATAATGATTTAATTTGATCCAATATAACACTGTATAATATATCTTACTAATATTATAAACGTGAAAGTTTGTAAGTATGGATGGATGGATGCATGGATGGATGTTTGTTACTCTTTCACGTAAAAGCTACTGAATGGATTTTAATGAAACTTTACAATAATATAGCTTATACATCAGAATAACACATAGGCTACAAGTTATAAAGATATTATGTGAATTACAACAATATAAACAAGTCGAATTCAAAATGTCTAATTGTCAAATTTTCTACCATATTAAACTATAGACAACATAACGTTTCGCTGTCAGTTGCGTTTTGTTAAAGTAGGTTTTATACGGACCCCCCTCGACTGTGCTGCCACCTTGCTGTGGTGAGGGGGCTTGAGTGTCTCAATGATCCGTGGGGCCATACCGGCCAGGGCCTCCGATGCCGGGCGGGCCCACGGGGAGAGATGAGACGAAGAGCGGCACCCAGCGTCGTGGCGGGTTGCGGCTCCGGGGACTCCTCTGTCCTCAGAGCTGCCTTGGGAGTCGTAAACCGCTGCGGCGCACCATGAGGTCCTCGGGTTGGCGCTCAACTTAGTTGGCCGTCAAACCGAGTCCTCACTCAACGTCCTCGGGTTGGCGCCGGCCGAGGGCTGACGGGCCTCCTCTGCGAGGCCGTATGTCGCAGAAGGGGGCTGCGGGACGGATCGCTGGTGCGCTGCAGTAGATTGGGGCTGCGGGGACTTGGGTGGATGGGGACCCTGTCCCCAGTGTCTCGCTGCGAGCCCTGGACGGGGGCTCCGGGGACCTGGGTAGACGGTGGACCCTGTCCTAAGGGTTTCCCTGCGGGCCCCTTCTGCCCTCGCCTAGGAGGCCGGTGGTGGTTCGGGGGAGCCACCACTGACGAAAGCCTTGATGACTGAGGGCGTCCCAGTGTACCGGGACGCCCTCTCTGATAGTCGCTTGCCCGCGTTGCGGGCACCACGCCGGGGCGTCACAGTAGAATGCGTTTACGCGAACTTGTGGCGCCCCAAGCGCGTCGTGTGAGGGTATGCCGCTGGGGTTTTAGTGGGTAAACGACTCTTGGGTAGACGACCCTTGTCGGAGTCCCACATAATCACCGACCTTTCCCCCGGGGTGCGGTGGTATGCATAAAGCATTTCCCCAGCGAAACCAAAAAAAAAAAAAAAAGGTTTTATACAGACGGGATAAAAATCTCACGTATCCTATGTCCAACTTTCATTTGGTTTTAAATATATATAATGCGGAACAAAGTTCGCCGGGTCAGCTAGTCAGATATAAATTCTGAAAAAGAAAATTATAAAACATTTCTCATCAATATTAATTTATCTATCAGTCCTTACAATAGAGCTTAGTGTGTAAAATGTTACTCGTTTTGATTTTACATGTGTTGCTCTTGCGTCTTGCGCAAGTAATTATAATATGTAATTTGACCAAACTGTTTTTGTTAACAGAGGACATCATTGGCCCGGATCCCACCGACACGGTCCCAGCGCTCCCATGGTCCATCAAGACGGCTAGAGTAGTTCAGCCAAACCTTGACTACATGGGTAAGTACTATTAAGTTTATCACTTTTACAAGGTCGACTAATAAACAGTTGCCTGTGCGCAAGACGGAACATACGAGATTTATTTATTTATTTATTTATTTATTTATTTATTTATTTATGTACACACATAGAAAAAAGTAAAATTACAATTAGGATAAATAGGTACAAAGGTACTACTTATTTCTGTAGAAATCTCTTCCAGTAGACCCGCAAAAGGAGATGGTGAAAAAGTTTAATAGGCTTAGTGCGTAAAAATAATGTTAAACTTAATATTAAGAATATTACAAATTTAAACAATAAATATAATGCAAGTAATAAGATACAATAGATACATATATACGAAATATTTTCTTATTACTACTTTACTTCTGAGCTCATTCATGGCCCATACCTGGACTGCCTCGTTGGTCTAGTAGTTAGATGTGCTGCCTTTGGATCAACGGGTCCCGGGTTCGATTCCCGGGTCGGGCAAGTGTCTTTGTCTAAACCAGAGGCACTGGCTCGGAGTCTGGGTGTCATTTCTATCTATAATATGTATGTATTTACAAAAAAAAATGTATATAAGTAGTTTATCATCCATCTCGTTACCATAACACAAGCATTAAGTTGCTTAGCTTGGGACGAGATGGCGTTGTGTGAAATGTCCAAGGATATTTATTATTATTATACCAACTACTACTACTCAGCTCATACCTAAATGACCCACTGTTGAGTGTGTCACGCTCGCCAGACGGGTTGGTATGGGGTTTCGTTTCAAGTTTTCCGACTCTTGCGGCTAGGTTTTCTGCCTTGTAATTTCTACTACTAATAATCAGCCTATACATGGCCGACTGTCGGGTTTCTTCTTCTGTCGGGACTATCGTCGGGCCTCTTCTTATTAAGTGGGTGGTAATTAGCGTACTGAGCCATGCAAGCCAGACAGGTTGGCAAAGAATTTCGTTTCAAGTTTTCCTACTCTTGCGGCTAGGTTTTCTGCCTTGTAATTTCTACTACTAATAATCAGCCTATACATGGCCGACTGTCGGGTTTCTTCTTCTGTCGGGACTGTCGTCGGGCCTCTTCTTATTAAGTGGGTGGTAATTAGCGTACTGAGCCATGCAAGCCAGACAGGTTGGCAAAGAGTTTCGTTTCAAGTTTTCCTACTCTTGCGGCTAGGTTTTCGGCTTTGTAATTTCTACTACTAATAATCAGCCTATACATGGCCGACTGTCGGGTTTCTTCTTCTGTCGGGACTATCGTCGGGCCTCTTCTTATTAAGTGGGTGGTAATTAGCGTACTGAGCCATGCAAGCCAGACAGGTTGGCAAAGAATTTCGTTTCAAGTTTTCCTACTCTTGCGGCTAGGTTTTCTGCCTTGTAATTTCTACTACTAATAATCAGCCTATACATGGCCGACTGTCGGGTTTCTTCTTCTGTCGGGACTGTCGTCGGGCCTCTTCTTATTAAGTGGGTGGTAATTAGCGTACTGAGCCATGCAAGCCAGACAGGTTGGCAAAGAGTTTCGTTTCAAGTTTTCCTACTCTTGCGGCTAGGTTTTCGGCTTTGTAATTTCTACTACTAATAATCAGCCTATACATGGCCGACTGTCGGGTTTCTTCTTCTGTCGGGACTATCGTCGGGCCTCTTCTTATTAAGTGGGTGGTAATTAGCGTACTGAGCCATGCAAGCCAGACAGGTTGGCAAAGAATTTCGTTTCAAGTTTTCCTACTCTTGCGGCTAGGTTTTCGGCTTTGTAATTTCTACTACTAATAATCAGCCTATACATGGCCGACTGTCGGGTTTCTTCTTCTGTCGGGACTATCGTCGGGCCTCTTCTTATTAAGTGGGTGGTAATTAGCGTACTGAGCCATGCAAGCCAGACAGGTTGGCAAAGAATTTCGTTTCAAGTTTTCCTACTCTTGCGGCTAGGTTTTCTGCCTTGTAATTTCTACTACTAATAATCAGCCTATACATGGCCGACTGTCGGGTTTCTTCTTCTGTCCGGACTGTCGAGTCGGGCCTCTTCTTATTAAGTGGGTGGTAATTAGCGTACTGAGCCATGCAAGCCAGACAGGTTGGCAAAGAGTTTCGTTTCAAGTTTTCCTACTCTTGCGGCTAGGTTTTCTACCTTGTAATTTCTACTACTAATAATCAGCCTATACATGGCCGACTGTGGGGCTTCTTCTTCTGTTGGGACTGTCGTCGGGCCTCTTCTTATTAAGTGGGTGGTAATTAGCGTACTGAGCCATGTAAGCCAGACAGGTTGGCAAAGAGTTTCGTTTCAAGGTTTCCTTCCCTTGCGGGTAGGATTTCGGCCTTGCTTTAGTCGGCTCTTGCGGCAACATCAGGATGGAATGGGTGGTGACACTATTTATTTTAAATCCGTCACTACACGGGTTCTTCATTGTATATGTGTTACTAACTTTGTACAATAAAGATACATTTTAGAACTAGTGGTATTAGTTACCTATATATAACTTTTTCTAAACTACGCCATCACTTACTGGCTTAATGCTTTTCTAAAGACCAGGTTAAAGTTAGTTTTGGAGTGATTATGAAGTTTCACGTACCCGCTGTGTTAATTTGCTGTTAATTTAATTACACTTAAAAGCTACGAGATTGATTTTATTAAAGCTCACGTCTAGCTTAATTAACTCAATTTAGTACCTTTGCTAACATATAGTTACAATCTCGGGGTAGCTGTTCCAATTATTTATTGCGGAAATTGAACTAATTGATTCATTAAGTATGCATTCTAAAATATAGATTTTTTTTTGTTTTTACGGGTACGCTAAAATACGCGTGATTCATGATAAATACTGTTTTTATTGTCTTCCACTTTCTGTATAGGTAAAAAAAAGTTCGCATAAGCTCGAACACATTGCCTTTATAAATTTCAAGTGTTTTATGTAGATCACATTTGCGCAGCTCCTCAATGTGTTTGATGTTTTGTTTATCGTCGAAAATGCTAATTAGTGGTAACAGGCACCCGCCTTTCAATTGTAATTCCATTTAAATTGCTTTGGAGCAACTTGTTATGCCTTGAAAATATACCAGAGGCCCGCCATAGACTGCAAGGGTATTTGTTAAAAAAATTGAAAAAAAATCCTGATGTTAGATATATCTTTATAAATTATAGCCCATCTGTTATGCTGATGTATAATTTGCCTTTATGTGTAATTGTAAAGTATCATGAGAATCCATTCAGTAGTTTTTGAGTGCAAGGGTAACAAACGTACATTCTTACAAACTTTCACGTTTTTAATATTAGTGGGATAAGTAGGATCATGCTTGGGGTTTCTCTGAAAGATAGGCTCCGTAATGAGACTAACCGACAGAGAACCAAAGTCACCGACATAGCTCAGAGAATTAGCAGATTGAAGTGGCAGTGGGCTGGTCATATCTGTAGAAGAACCGACAACCGCTGGCGTAGACGAGTTCTTGAGTGGAGACCGCGAATAGGCAAGCGTAGCGTGGGACGGCCCTCTGCTAGATGGAGCGACGATCTGCGAAAGGTTGCGGGCAGCAACTGGATGCGTCAAGCTGAAGACAGGGCACTATGGCGCTCTTTAAGGGAGGCCTATGCCCAGCAGAGGACTAATGTGGGCTGATGATGATGATGATGAAGTAGGATCATAAATAAAAGGTAGGCAAATTTTCCGGCAAACAAAAAACAGGAGTAACAAGATAAAACGTAACATTCGTCTTGAATTATTTTAAAATACTGCACAGTCCCCGCCAATCGTTATGGCCGCTCTGAAAGTTGCCGTGGGTAAGAACTTGCGCATCGTACATTTAGTAACCAATACAAACGTAGCTCACTCGCACTAACACGCGGGTATCGAGGACGCTTGCGGGTGATAACGGCGCGCGTGTGTCCCACATTTTGTGTTGTGCGCAGCGTAATGCGGCTACATTCAGAGCGGCCATAAAGATTAGCGCGGACAGTACATTGTGTACCTATACATTCTAGCATTTCCCCGCGTGGTTTTTAGACTCAACTAGATTATGAATGTTGATGTCATTTTGCCCTATGCTCGTTAGCCAAATCAGGTTACTAGTGCCGACCCCAATGAACTTGGAAAAAGGCGTTAGTGAATTAAATGGAACGTTTACTAAATTACGAAGTAACTTGTAGTTTGAACGAATGTTTTAGATGGATTTAGAATACATAGTGACACCACCCCATTTCCTCCAGAGGGTGTCATAAAGGCCGACAAAAGGAAATGATAATGCCGAAAACCTGGCCGCAAGAGAAGTAAAACTTGATACGAAATCCTATGCCAACCCGTCTGGCCAAGCTTGGCATTACTATGCCTAGCCTACTGGCTAATTACCCTCGGGACTGGATTGGGGGAGAGCTTCACCATCTTCGCTCCCCCCAGCGCGTCTGTCTCACGGAGTTACAGTCTGGGCCCACGAGACAGATCCTGCGCGGGATGGTACACCGGGGGGATGTTTAGTGGTTATGCCTCCAACACTTCACGGGGGCGGAGGAGAGTCCCACACGCCCCTCATCGGTCTTCCCTGAGACCGACGGGGATAGTCCTTAAAGGATTTTAACACTCGACAACAAAAAAAAGGCTAATTACCATCCATAGGAGGGCTGGCTCAGCAGTGGGTCATTTATGGGCTGAGAAGTTAGTAGTAAGAGTAGTTTGAACGCCTCACTCTCGGAAACGGCTAAACTAATTTTATATTCAACTAGTGGCCCGCCCCGGCTTCGCCCGTGCAAAGCGGGGGTGGGTTTTACATATAAACCTTCCCCTTGAATCACTCTATCTATTAAAAAAAACCGCTTCAAAATCCGTTGCGTAGTTTTAAAGATTTATGCATACATAGGGACGGACAGAAGAATGCGACTTTGTTTTATACTATGTAGTGACAGCTGACCCGGCAGAACTAGCTGTTCCGCATTATATATATTTAAAACAAAAAGAAAGTTGGACATGGATACCTGAGATTTTTATCCCGTCCGTATAAAACCTACTTTAACAAAACGCAAACTGACAGCGAAACGTTATGTTGTCTATAGTTTAATATGGTCGAAAATTTGACAATTAGAAATTTTGAATTCGACTTGTTTATATTGTTGTAATTCACATAATATCTTCATAACTTGTAGCCTATGTGTAATTCTGATGTATAAGCTATATTATTGTTTCTTTTTGTGTTTCATTAAAATCCATTCAGTAGTTTTTACGTAAAAGAGTAACAAACATCCATCCATCCATACTTACAAACTTTAACGTTTATAATATTATTAAGATGTGCATTTGTGAGCCCATACCTTCGTTAGTTTATTGTTTATTTGGCAGTACTAGCGTGAACACTGTATATATACACGTTTTGGTTTGGTTATGGGTTTTTGTAACACGCTGTATATATACTTATACAGCGTGTTACAAAAACCCAATAGCCAGCCGAAGTGAGGGCATAGAGCTAAACAAATATAGTATAATAGTACTGTATAGAAGAAAAGAACTGTTTAGTAAATATACACTATTTACAGCCATTGTTGCCTGTTTAGTAAATATTACTAAACAGGACTTGCTTATTATTACTTAATTTGCACTTGCCGCCTTTGGAACCAGTTTCGGTTCTAGAGTCGGGCAAGTTCGTCATCATCATCATCATTGCAGCCACTACCGATTCGGGCCTTCTCCAAATGTATGTATAGAGGGCCAAATGCCACGCTGGCAGAACTGGCTGGCACAGGGTTTGTATCAAGTTTTCCTCCTCTTTTTCCCCAGGGTCACGGAGCATGCTCCCGTAATGGGAGTGAATCCCGTGGCCCTGGTTTGGGCAGTCGAGGATCGCCGTCGGTTTTAGTGTGTAGGTCGGGGCGCAATTCACCATCTCTACGCGCCCCGGAGTCCCACATACCCCGGCCAGTCCCAAACGGCCGGGTATACATGAAGACCGGGTATACATGAAGACCGGGTATACGTCGGACGTAAAAAAAAGGGTTTGTATCACGTTTTCCTCCTCTTGTGGCTAGGTGAGTTGTCGCTCGCCTCTTACGACTCCCTCAGGATGGTATAGGATAGTGACATTCCTACGTATACTAAAACCATCATCACCACACGTTATATTGTTACACACTTGTATTTTAGAATATAAATAAATCTTACTAATATTATAAACGTGAAAGTTTGTAAGTATGGATGGATGGATGGATGGATGGATGGATGTTTGTTACTCTTTCACGTAAAAACTACTGAATGGATTTTAATGAAACTTAACAATAATATAGCTTATACATCAGAATAACACATAGGCTACAAGTTATAAAGATATTATGTGAATTACAACAATATAAACAAGTCGAATTCAAAATTTCTAATTGTCAAATTTTCGGCCATATTAAACTATAGACAACATAACGTTTCGCTGTCAGTTGCTTTTTGTTAAAGTAGGTTTTATACGGACGGGATAAAAATCTCAGGTATCCTATGTCCAACTTTCTTTTTGTTTTAAATATTTATAATGCGGAACAAAGTTCGCCGGGTCAGCTAGTGTCAAATAAATAAACAAGCCCAGACTCAAAGCAAGTGCCTCTGGTTTACACAAAGACCCTTGCCGGCCTCGGCATAGACCGGGGTACTCGTGAACCCTAGACCAACAAGGCAAGAATATATAATGCTTCTCGAGAGTGTATATCACTCGTATACATAACTAGCTGCGCCCCGCGGTTTCACCCGCGCTTACTTATTGTCGTACCGCGGATGACGCCGCGGGGCAAAGCTAGTCTAAAAAAAGCCTAAGTTACTCCTTATATCATCAGCTACCTATCAGTGAAAGTCCCGTTTAAACCGGTCTAGCCGTTTCAGAGATTAGCTGGAACAAACAGACAGACAGACAGACGGACAGACAGACAAAAATAAAAGTTATTTCGGTCTATGTACTGTGTATAAATACTTACGGATTTAGTAAAAAGTGGTTATTTTATTATTACAAACAGACACTCAAATTTTATTTATTTGTATAGATGTATAGATAATATACAACTCTCATAATCTAAGTTACTTTACACATGCTGTAAAGTAACTTCTTTGTGTAGCAGATATCTTTGAACCCAATTTCAGGGATCTGGGTCTTCGCATTTAATAAACACTTCTAATGATAAATCCTTGGAAATTTGCGGTTCGGTGCTACGAACGCGAAGTAATGTTTAATGAAAGCTATTTTCAACCCTATTAGTACGTAATGTTGGATTTTCTAATAAAGCCGCCACAGACGCCGCTTGTTTTGCTGTTTGGCCAGCCCATCGTTATTAGATCCTGTGTGTGTGTGTGTTTTTTTTTTTTAAATAAGTATTTCCTCCATAAAATGGAACTAAGGAGATTTAACGTAATGACGTAACAAAGCTTATTTAATTGAAGTTAGCCAAAACACTACAAAGTGTACGTGTGGTGACGGATTCATGTCACCACCCTATTCCACCTTAAGGGTGTCGTAAGAGCCGACAAAATGCACCTAGCCGCAAGTGAAGGAAATCTTGTTTCTTTTTATTTTTTTTTACACACAACGTCATCTCGTCCCAAGTTAATTCTTCCGTGCGGGAATCGAACCCGCGACATGCTGCGCAGCAGTCGATCGCTCAACCGCTTGTTACGAAACCCTGTGCCAACCCATCTGGCCAGCGTGGTACAGTAGGCTAATTACCCTCCATGTAATTCCCGACTCAACAATGGGTCATTTATGGGCTGAGTGGTAGTAAAGCACTATAACAAAACGGCATATTGAAAAACTAATATGTACTAATTTTGATAATACAAAGACAAGCCTGCCTTACAGTTCCGCTATAAGCTTTGTATAACTACTGTTATAATACTAATATTACTACAGCTACAGATTCATAACTAGTAGTACCTAGTAGTTTAACTCCTGTAACCGTTTATCAAAACCTATTAATTCATTTCGTTCAACGTTTAAATTGCTCTTAATTCGATTCTATTTAAATATAAGAACAGACATACAATAAAAATGTCACGTTCTCTTATTTGCGCCTTCTTTCCTCTCAATTCTCCCTATTAATACAAAAGTTCACCGTCAAACAAGCTCACAATAAAAAATATATTCATCTTCCAAACAATCGGCAGGACAAATCATAATTAAAGAGAGTAACTTTACCTTTTATGTCAACTTAATCTTGTCTCATTTACCATCTTTCCTGTGAAAGAAACAACGCACCGGATGAATAAGTCATAAGACTTTATTTCCGCTCCCCCACCCTTCTTTAATACTTTATACTCCATTAATAAGTTCTGATCAAATTCTTTAGACGTTCCTCAGACTCATTAATTAAATCTACGAAAGGCCAAATTGCCACAGATACTAACTTAACATTGCGGTTCTTTGCAAAATTACGGTGGCATCTCCAAACACTGATTCATTTTATTTTGAACCTTGTTTTATGGGTCTAAAGTGTTTTTTGGTAGGAAAGTCCATTTTAAGATGTTACTTTGTTCTTGCAGAGCATTTTTATTAATACCACGTGAGGTTATAAGGATAAATTGTTTCTTTATTATTATTTGATATATA
Source organism: Clostera curtula (assembly GCA_905475355.2). Lineage (NCBI taxonomy): Eukaryota > Metazoa > Arthropoda > Insecta > Lepidoptera > Notodontidae > Clostera > Clostera curtula. The sequence goes on along the minus strand of FR997794.1, from coordinate 10,538,626 downwards.
CATGAATAGACCGCCCCCTTAGAAAAAGACGGGCGTTATTAATTTGAAATGTTTTTCCGTCTGAGTCATCATAGTGCCTGATCGGATAAACTGATTTTGATTTAGATAGTTTAAATAGTATGTTAGACTAGTGTTCGTAGGTATTTTTGCTCAGGTATTTGCAGATTATTGCATGTATTATAATAGCTCCTGGTTTGGTTAAAACAAATTTCCGTCATAACGAATTTACGCATCGAATGGTCTAAAACACTAAATTATGCAAAAAATACCTATAAAATGTTTTTATTACAAACTCAATGACATTTTATCAAATCAAATATTAGCTTGGACAAACACGGAAAAGTGATGTGCGAGTAGATACAACTCACTCACTGAACACAGGGAATGTAATGATATTATAACGTGGTTTTATAACTCATAAAATGGATACTCACTCCAGTGTGACTTCATACTTATACCATTATTTTTTACCACATGTCGTCGTCGTTACAGCCCATAAATGACCCACTACTGTGTCTTACCTCCTTCATATTAAAGAGGGAAACGATGTTACCACATGTACCAATAGCTAATAGCGATACAACTAACGTAGGCTACCAAACTTTTAAGGCGACTATCAATCCTGTCACATAAACATTTTTTGTGTGCAGATATGGTGTTAATGATGATTTATTTATCTACCTTTCTTTTTCCCTGACTTCGGCGGGTACTGCAGTCTAGCCTGATCTGCTTAGTAAATAATCCGTGAGGAATCTATATGATTTTTATCTATATCTATAAAACTCAAAGGTGACTGACTGACCGACATAGTGATCTATCAACTCACAGTCCAAACCACTAGAAGGATCGGGCTGAAATTTGGCATGCAGGTAGATGTTATGACATAGGCATCCGCAAAGAAAGGATTTTCTACCCCCTAGGGGATAAAACAGGGGATGAAAGTTTGTATGAAACTTTGTCAATTTTAAACCGATCGGTCTGAGACTTTGCATGCATAAAGCTACTATGACGTAGGCATCTGCTAAGAAAGGACTTTGATTAATTCCACCCCCAAGGGGATAAATAAGGGTTTTTTTTTTTTAAACTTTGTCAATTTTAACCCGATCGGGCTGAGACTTTTCATGCAGAAAGCTACTATGATGTAGGCATCCGCTAAGAAAGGATTTGATTAATTCTACCCCCAAACGGATAAAATAGGGGATGAAATTTTGTATGAAACTTTGTCAATTTTAAACCGATCGGGCTGAGACTTTGCATGCATAAAGCTACTATGACGTATGCATCCTTTAGGAAAGGATATCTTATCTTATATAACTTTTCAGTGTAAAATATACCAATTTCTGTATGCTAGCGCCATCTACATTGAGTTATTTTGGAGAGAACTTTGAATGAACCATTTTTGTGCTTAGTGCATAGATAATAATATCTAACGGATTATATTTAACGACTAGCTATTGCCCGCGGCTTTGCTCGCGTTAAGAAGTATTATTATGAATATATAGTATAGTTTTTGCGGCTTTACTTTTGTTTAGCGTGTGTAAAAAATTAGACTTATACTATAAATAAATAAATATCCTTGGACATTTCACACAACTTCATCTCGTCCCAAGCTAAGCAACTTAATGCTTGTGTTATGGTAACGAGATGGATGTTAAACTTCTTAGATACATTTTTTTTGTAAATACATACATATTATAGATAGAAAACACCCAGACCCGGAACAAATACTTGTAGGTCGTACAAATATTTCTTCCGTGCCGGGATCGAACCCGCGACATGCTGCGCAGCAGTCGATCGCTCAGCCACTGCGCTAACCGTGTAACGGTACCTATGCTAAAACCTATACTTAAATCCAACGAAAACAAAACAAATGCAATCCAAAATATGCCAAGAAGAGAACAGACAAAATATTAAAAATCCTTATTTTTTTACACACACTAAGCAAAAGTAAAGCCCCCTAAACTACAACTAATTAATGATAATACTTCATAACGCGAGCGAAGCCGCGGGCAAAAGCTAGTTATACATAAGGGCAGTCATTATAAATAGATACATTATTGTTATATACATACTTATGATTTTATATGTTTGTTAATTAGAACGGTCTGGATGTCTACGTGGGTTGATCAGTAGAAAAAAGCTTATTTATACACAGAAGTTTCCTGCAAATTATTCCGAATATCACGTATTTTTCCCTAAGTGGCAGTACCAGTTGAATCCGCGTCATACGGTATTTTGATAGCAAAAAAAATAAGTGATCCATTTTATATCAAATAAGCTGGTATCAAGTTAAGTAAATTGGGTCCCACAAGAAGCTTAATAACTTTCAAAGTATCACAGCTAACTTTATAAAAGTTTGTTACGCGGTTCGCTTAAAAGACATGAGATATTGAGTTTATTACTTGTATTTAATCTCATTTAGCACAACCATAAATGATGCGGGCGCCGCTCCAATAAGATTGCTGGACTGCTGATTTATACACATGTAACATTTATATCATTTTAATATTAGTATTGTTTGTATCAAAGGTTTGTTTGAAGAGAGGAGGTTTTAGGGCCCCCGCGCATTTAGGCGGCCAGGCCGCGCGGCCAGACGCGCGGCCTGACCGCGTAATGCGCGGATTGGTCGCGGCGGCCAATAGGCCGCGTATGTGACGCGATGTTTTTCGTTGGCCGCGCGACCAAGACTTGGCCGCGCGGCCTGGCCGCGTAATGCGGGCAGCTCTATACATCGTAGAAGAATTAGTTGGCCGCAGCGACTTGGCCGCATAATGCGTGGAGGCCCTTATACTCGGGTATGTGCTACGTTAAAAATGCCTTTAGCGGTCCTAAAAATCAATAATTTCACAAGATTTCATAAATCTTATTTTCAAATTTTCTATTTCTTAATCTTACTCATAATACTCTTAATATTTAAAGCTATATTACGGCATTTTAGTATCTGCTAAAAGTTGACATACAGCCCAGGCACACAGGCGCAAACGTTATGTTGTTAGAGCCAAGTAAAATATAGATTACATTTTAAAAAAAAAAAATGTGTTTTACCGCGTAGCTCCATCGTTTACAAACCGATTAGCATTGCCTTCAGGTTGGCCCGATCGAAATATTATCGTAATAGGTTCAGTAGTTTGCTATAAAACTTGAAACACGTGAACAAAGCCATTCATCGAACGTCAAATTTGGGTAATATATGGATGACTTACAAGATATGCACAAAAAATTACTAAATAAAAATAGCTCATACCATCCTCAGAGTGTCGTAAGACCCCCTAGCCGCAAGAGAAGAAAAACTTGATACAGATCCTGTACCAACCCGCTTGGCACAATAGGCTATTCCTTCCATGAATTTGGAGGAGACACGACTTATTAGTGGGTTAAAGTGATGATGATGAACCAATAAGCAACCATTTAAACGGTCGGTTTCAACTTAATTGACACCGACGTACATAAGAATATAGGTATCACGGAGACACCGTCTTCAAATGGTTGTTGTTTGTTATTTTTCCCTTATTTTGTTTGAATATGACACAACTCTAGATACAATATTGACCAATATTAGATGACGTGACAGACCGAAGACCAAGGAATCGACTGCGACAAACTTAAAAAATATACTATTTAAATATCCAAAAAACATTATACCGGCCTGTCGCCAACATTGTTCTTGTACGTTCATATTCATGTTTGTTCCAGCGCCTGAAATACAAACCAATGCGCACAGCAGCATTTTGTCAGACATGTTCTCGCTGGGCCTGGTGATTTGCACTATCTTCAACAACGGGAGGTCTGTCATCCAATCCCACGGCAACCCGATGCTATACATGAAGCAGATCGAATTCGTAAGTACAGTCCTCGCCAAACTTTATGGCCGCTCTTAATGTAGCCGTCGGTGCGAACTTGCGCATCGTACATTCCATACCCAATACGAACGTAGCACACTCACACTAACACAATGGAGCGAGGACGCTGGCGGGTGTAAGATGGCGAGTGCGGGCGTGGCCTGCCTCCACCCCCCAGGTACGTCCCCGCTGATACATGATTTTGTATTGTTACATTGTTACATCCAGAGCGGCCATAAAGTTTGGTGAGGATCGTAGATACACAGTATTAAAACGACAAATTCTTTCTTTGGTAATTTTCATATATACATGTACACAACAAACACTGAGGTGTGCCCCAAAAACTGATGGACTACGGTACTTAGTCTCCCTGTACCAGTATTCCCACATAGCATAATGAAATGAAGCCGCGGATATCATGCTGTTTGTTTATGTTAGTCTCAGATCCACAGTCAACCACACCATTCCTAAAATTCACTAATTAATATGTAAATTGGCTTAACTTAATTTGCAAACTTAGCATAGTGTAATTACATACCTAAAATATATAAACTGTATTTATCGACGCTCGAATTCTTTGCGTAAGCATTATTTTCATGGAGGCAGATTAGCTGTAAGGTAAATAAAAAAGTAAAAAATATTGGCTGAACCAAAGGTAAGTACTTTTACTTTGATATCAAAATACGGCTCTTTCACAATCATATCTGAAAGCGTACTTACCCAAGTATACAAACAGTCTGCGATAAATACATTGTAATTAGAGTGAACTTATTTCAATGAAAGATTTTTGAAACATCAGCTTTATGAGATTCGATTAACTGCGTCGGTTTACAATAGACGTTTTGTTTAAATTTAAACAAAATATTTATCGCCGTTTATCTAAAATATTACTGCTGCAATTTTCGTATATCTATGTGTTGTAAATGGGAATTTAGTTGTTGTTGCAGAATTTAGTTCAGGCATATTGTTTCAGGCTTATACGAATTTGCTTAGTGAAGTACCGAATGCATTCTAGGGAGTTCTGAGTAATATGTATTCTAGAGTTATATATCATAATTTTGCTTGTTATGCATTTATGTTGTACTAGCTGACCCGGCGAACTTTGTTTCGCCTTAAAGGCAATAAATGAGCAGATTTTTTATTTTAATAGCTTCATTTTTTTATCAGGATAAATATAAATAAAAAATCTATGATATTAATTATACTTTATTGGCCATCTATTTTAGTAACTGCACTTTTCAGTGAATCACCTTGTGACAGACGACATTTTTCGGTTTATTATCAGGCGCATGAACAAATAACACAGATGGTCTTCTGACCCAGAACATGCCACATATAATTGATCTTGGGAAATACATGAATTTTCTAGATTTAGGCCACAAACTTTCCAGGATTGGCCCTGAGATTTAGGTATTAATGTTCACGGCGAATGCACGACGGATTGGAAATCATTAAAACTAAAACGGTATATCAGTTGATATCGTCGGGATCCTCGGATGAGAACTTCCTCACCTTCCAACTTTATTTTGAGTATATTCCATTGTTCATCAATTCACTTACCACCAAACGCGTTCCGTTGCACAGGTTTGGTGGTTTTGGTTTATATTTGGAAGCAAACTTAGTACGTAGCCAACCTTTAGTCGTAAATTGTGCGGTGGTAAGCCAGGCACATCCAAGGAGTCTTTTTTTACACAGTTATTATATTTTAATTAATGCAGTGTACCAATGATTTCATTCTGAATTATGTTAGTTACTTTATGTCATCTTCATATTTATTCTTAGCCGCCAAAACAGCTCGCTTAGTCAACCATTCATTATTTTTGTGAGTTCGTCCTTCGATGAACAGAAATTCTGAGAAAATAAAATCAATCCACATATTTCGATGATTGGAGGCAAGCGCTTATTTCGGCGGCAGCAGTCGATCTTGGAATTAGTGGCAGTGTTTGGCAGACAGTAAAATCATTGCGCCTCCAAAACGTCTCGAGTCATTGCGTAGGTGTTCGGTCGTATTGGATAAGTGCTTCCAATGCACGTGTATACGCTATTGTACATTCGTCCCAGGTGACGATTTTCCATTATAATAAAACTTTAGCCGCTGAGGAGTGTTTTGTAATATTACATGGTATCTATTGGTCCAATGCGGACGCAAGTATGCAAGCAGTAATTAGTGCTGCCACCGTATCGAAACGTTGCTCGATCCAAATTATGTAGTACCTACTTTATAAAATTATTCTTGTGCCTCGAAATATCTAGTTGTTGATCTCTTAAATTTGCTCGACGATTTTGCATTCCCAATCGATCCGTTTCACGGGCAGCCTCGATTTGCTCTTGTGATTGAGAAGCACGGATTCAAGCCATACTAATGCGGTGATCTTCACCTGCATTATTTAGTTCATTTTCATTGTTTGGCACAATAAGCTAATATTTACTCGAAATAAATACATCAACCGGTCAACTTCAAAATTTGTAATTGTCAAATTTGTCAAACTATAGACAACATAAAGTTTAGCTGTCGGTGACGTTTTGTTATTCCAGCAGTTGCATTTTGATAAACGATGTTTTATATCACGGAACGGGATTACACACATTTACACTTTCACGTTTATAATATTTAGTATGATTTTGTGAATTGTCCAACATCTTTATATATAAAAGAAAGTCGGACATAGGATATCTAAGATTTTTATCCCGTTCCCGTAGAATGTGATATAATACCTACGTGGTATAACAAAGCGCAACTGACAGCGAAATCTTATGTTGTCTATTATTTAAATATGGCTGAAAATTTGACAATTAGAAATTTAAATTTAACTTAATATCTCTATAAATTTACACACAATATCTTTATAAATTGTAGCCTATGTGTTATTCTGATGTATAAGCTATATTATTATAAAGTTTCATTGAACTCCATTCAGTCGTTTTTACGTGAAAGAGTAACAAACATCCATCCATCCATCCATCCATCCATACTTACAAACTTTCACGTTTATAATATTAGTAGGATGTTTAATTAATACTATGTGATTAATTCTATAATACTTCTTGTAGGTACTTTCTAAACTGTTATGATCGTGTATGTTAAATAATTATTACAGTTAAGAACACCATAGGTAACAGTGTTTTTTTTTCAGTTATGTTAGTGATGGTAAAAGTAAAAGTAAGTTTGTGCTGTGCTGGCACAGGGATTCATAACAAAGCTATACGTTCTGCTTACTAGTCCTTTTGGTCGTTGCATACGTTACCTTTTTAAAGAACGGGTTGATGATACAATACTCCCTTGTGATATTGCGACTAAAAACCAAAAATTACCACGTGTTTTAAAAATTAATAATTTTAAAATCCCCCGACAAAATAACCTGAGGTCCCAATAACCAGAGATTTAAAAAGTAAAAACATATGAAAGGAACTCAATCTTAAAGTACCTAAGTATGTACGAGTATTCATTACTAACAAAATTGAAATCGCTCCATCCGTTCGCGAGTTACGGAGCCACAGACAGACAGACACATCAAACTTATAACAACCCTCTTTTGGGCGTTGGGGGTTAAAAATGATAAAAATATCATTTTACACATATAACGAGTATATGGATGTTCTAAGAAAATTGACATTGCTACAGCTGGACAAGATTCTTGACGATGTGATGCCTCAAATACCACCACCTTTACAAGAAGCAGTCCAGAGGCTCCTCACCGTAGACCCACACCCTCGTCCCACCACGCAGCTGCTGCCTCTCATAAAGTATTTCAAGTAAGATAAAATTTTATACACTCCATTTCATAGCAACAACATATTTGAGTATAAAAAGTTTTTTTTACAAGCATATAGTTACTGGTTCCAAAAAAATGCATGAGCTTACTTCCACAAGTGGTTGTCCACTAAATTACATTGTTTTCGCCGAATGACATGCCGGTCAGCCGCGTTTGTGTTTGCCACATGGTTATTGGCAATAAAGGCAAAATCTCTTAGCATTCGGACAAGCGACCCGTACACAAACCAATGTAAGTATGACGTCAGTCTTCCTATATTGGGCTCTTAAACATTGAGCTGTTCCTCAAATAAACAAGTTTTGAAATTAATTCATCTTCTACGTTGTTCAGGTTCTCGAGCTTCCCTTCCCTCTTACGAGTCTATTCAAGAAAAGAAGAAGAGGTTGACGTTTCATTTTTACCTATACAGGGTGTATCAAAACCCCTATAGCCATCCGATGTAAGGATATATTGATAGATTGTTTTTCTAAGTTGAGTCTCACACATTCAACTATATCGACGTTTTAAAGAACTTGACTCTTATCACACATCTTGGATTTCAGTGAAACGAACCAACAAACTATTTTTATTATTATCTAACAAGCTTATTCATCTCGGTTTCTTAAATATTTTTTGGTATTCTGTCCTTATCTGTCGTATGGATACTTATGGAGGATACTTTGGCCACTAGCTGGTGATGAGCAACAAAAAAAAAGTTGCACTGCTATTATGAAATTTCGTAAACATCACATGTAACAGTAGTCCTATCGATCATTTCTATATGGATATGGGGTTTTGTTACACCCTCTACAATGTTTACTAATATTATAAAGCTGTATAGTTCGTTTGTTTGAACGCGCTAATCTCAGGAACTACAGGTCCGATTTCAAAAAAACTTTGAGTGTTGGATAGTCCATTCATCCTTAATATTTTCGACGCGACTGACACAACGGGGATCAGCTAGTAAAATAATAAGATAATTTAATCATTATTCACCTAAAAACTTTATAAACAGCTTAAAAGCTTAGGTTATTTTTTATTTCAAATACCGCGATTTGGATGAAAGTGTAAATTTAAGTTTATTACACACAATTTAAAAACCTCCTTTTTTATATCCCAAGGGAAAATAATCTCTCGCTTCAGTAAGCTACCTGAGTCAACTTTTAAAATAAAAAAGCGTTCATTATACTGATTGGAAATGTTTAGACAACTAAGACTGCACTTGACTACAAAGCGAGGTAAATAAAGTGATTGTTTTGTGAGTATTGTTTACAAGACTTAAGACATTCAAAGCGGCCATTAATTATCACGGACTAACGAGTTATGCGGGCTTCGACACTTTAACTGATTAATGAACAGAGAAAAAGCTGTTTTAGATAGTTGCTTGATGAAATATTTTTAACATCAGACTAAACTATCTCGTGTTCAGAAAAACTGCTAACAATTACCTCCTATTGATAGCTGCCCGCGCCTTCACCTGCGAGAATGTCGCAGCCTTGCATCTACCTAGACTTTAACTTTCGTCCGTAACTTGATACTTATTTATTTGGTTATAATTTATCGTACACAGATACGTAAAGTAACGAAACGTAAAGACGACATTAGCATATCATGTTTTCCCTCATTCCCTACTTTATCCGTTTCAAGTTATAGCTTAGACCACCACATATGATACAGAGATAGAAGATCTCTGTATCATATTTCCTCAACATCTGGATCCACATTGAGCGTATTAGCCGCAATTATTGGCAAAGTTACTTTCACATTTGTAAGAGCATAATTTCGCAAGTTTTTAGCTTAAATAAAATCAACGAGTAGTGATCAATGAAATGTACGTTCCCTGAAAAGTTGAGAGATTAATCGGCGTTAAATGACAGGTGCTCGAGCGAGCCAGCCATCCATGCTATGCAATTCCTGGATGTTATTACAATGAAGGATCGAACACAGAAGACCAGCTTCTTTCGCGGGACGCTGATTGATGCACTACCGGGCATTCCGAAGGTAAGTTAGCAATTTAATACGTAACGTTTATCAAACACGTGCGATAATACAATAGCTCTAATCCCATATTTCAGTATGGTGAGGGGTCGGGTCTGGTATTAGTCACAAACCTGCTATTTTCTATTGAAGTGCTCATCTGACACGATAGAATTGCCAAAAGATGTAAAATTCTTATTCTTAAGTATAACGTACACTAGTACTACCTACTAAGATTACCAAAGCTGGTCACAATCGACAATCAAAAACACGGAATTGGTCCTGGTGGCCAGTGCCGCAGTACCTAATGCAAACGACACAAATAGTAAATATTACAGGAGGTTACATAATGAACTAGTAACTAAAACTCAAAAGGAACTTTATTTACGTAGTATTGTTTTATCACAATACTCTTATATATTGTCATATTTATATATACTACATATTATCATCTTACGGCCCCTGTTCCACACTAGGTGGTAGTCTCTACACACACTTAACAGTCGTCATACATACATTCACACCTTTCATACACAATTCCTCACTCCTACAATCTTGGGACAATCAAACACTTGGGAAAACGACTCGTCTACCCACTAAAACCCCAGCGGTATACCCTCACACGACACGCTTGAAGCGCCGACGTGGGGCTGCCTTGGTCCGCGGCGTGGGTCGACCACAAGAGCTCCTTCCTTTCCGAGCCAACCCACCGCCCCCTTCTGCGATATAACGGCCTCGCAGAAGGAAGCCAGCCAGCTTAGCGACCAACCAGGTTGACCACCAAACCGAGGACACTGGTGCACCACAGCGGTTTAGACCTCGCAGGGCAGCTCTGACGACAGAGGAGTCCCCGGAGCCCAAACCCGCTGCAACACTGTGTGCTGCTATTCATCTGGCCTCTCCCCGTGGGCCAGCCTGGCAAGGAAGCAGCACATTCGAGGGGGTTGATTCAAAACCCTTTGGCAACGCGTCTGGCCAGCATGGAACAGCAGGCTAATTACCGTCCATATAACTGTAGGAAGCCCGACACGACAGTGGGTCATTTAAGGGATGAGCAATTGTAATAGTAATATGATAAGCATAATTACAAATAACGAGACTTGGGTAATACTCTAAATGCGCAATTATGTATATTTACTTGTATACGGTGTGACCTGTCCGTGTGGTGACGGATTTAGAATACACAATGTCACCAACTCATACCGCCTTGAGGGTGTCGTAAGAGGCGACTGAAAGAACACAACACCTAGCCGAAAGATAATAAAAACTTGATACAATCCCTGTGCCAACTTGTCTTACCAGCGTGGCACAGTAGGCTAAATTCCCTCCATTTATTTGGAGTGGGTCATTTATGGGCTGAAACGACGAAACGACGTCTTGTATACCTAACATCGACAAATGAGAACAGCATTTCTGACAAATAATTAACACGCAAATACGAGCATTATAAAGGTCTTACACTGTTATTGGAAATGTAGCACGGTAAAACGTTATTTGATTTCTGTTACTGTTTCTCTATATCTGTCATCAATACGTAGACTAATTAGCAGATAATGAATGTGTCCTTAATCAGATCGTGTAATGACGGATTTAGTATACATGGTGTCACCATACCGTTCCATCATGACGGTGTCTTAAGAGTGGACAGAAGGAAAGGGCAAGGCCGAAAACCTAGCTGCAAGAGAAAGAAAACAGGATATTATTGAACCCTGTGCCAACGCGTCTAACCAGCGTGGCACAGTAGGTTCCAAGCTCCATGTACCCATTACCCTCCATGTGGTAGGAGGAGGCCCTACTTAGTGAATCATTTATGGGCTGAGAATAAGAAGTAGTATAGAATATTGTGTTTATCAACATTCGCTATCATTTCAATACTGTATCTGAGTTGTGCCGTGTCATACAGTTGTTCACAGTTGTTTATTCAATTTAAAGTCCGAACTTAGACCTTTCCCCAACTCTGACGAAATCCATATCAAATAAATTTGCATATTTCAATGCAAATATTTCACATAACATTTTCTTGGGAACATGTTATTTTAATACTTACTAGTACTACTATTCGGCCTATAAAAGTCCCACTGCTGAGTGTGTGTACCTTGCCGTGGTGAAGGGGCTTGTGTGCCTTTATGATCCGTTGGGGCCATACCGGCTCAGGGCCTCCCATGCCGGGCGGGACCACGGGGAGTGGCCAGACGACGAGCAGCACTCGATGTCAGGGGGTCCAGGGACTCCTCTGTCCTCAGAGTTTCCCTGCGAGCCCAAACCCGCTGCGGCGCACCAGTGTAATCGGTTTGCGGTCAACCTGGTTAGTCGCTAATCGAGGGCTGACGTAGCTTCCTTCTGCGATGCCGTTATGTCGCAAAGGGGGCGGCGGGGCTGGTTGCAAAGGAGGGAGCACCGGCTGACCTGTGCTGCGGACTGAGGCTGGAGGCCGGAACCTAGAGCGAAGGCCTCCCTTCGCCTTAGGTTCCAGTGGTGGGTCGGGGGACCCGTCACCGACGAAAGCCCCAAAGTCTAAAGGCGTCCCAGTAGACCGGGACGCCCCTGGCGGGGTCCACATAATCGCCGACCTCTGCCCCCAGGGGCAGCGGTATGGCGGTATAAAGAGTTTCCCCAGCGTTAACAAAAATAAAAGAAAAGTTTTACTATCAGCAAGGCATATCGTAGCATATACTGACCCTCTATTTAATGTAATTGGAGGAGGCCCAACTCAGCAGTGGGTCATGTATGGGCTGAGTAGTAGGTAGATGTAACACGGGGGCAAATATAAATTATATTATTTGACGGTATTACTATTATACATTTTATCATTAATACTTAATAAAAAGCTCTCCTCAAAGTGGTGGCTACTAGAATGAACTAAATCAAAAGCACATTATACATAGCATACAAATTTCAGTACAGCTAATTTGAAAACTAGCACTAACTGTGTAGTTCCTAACTCCCGCGTTAACTACACGCTACAACAGATACCTTCTCGAAATTGACAATAAGCTGACCATTTACATGAAGTCTAGTAGTACAAAATATTGCGTTCATTTTGGACTGAATTAATCGCATATTTGTATACAAATGACCGTCCAATATTTTGGTAATGTAGTGCTCAATTAGAAATACTGAAATGTACGTGTCCTTGCTCATTTCTGATTTGGAAATAGATAATCTCTTACAGTTGAGATTTTACTTTGGAAACTTAACTTACTAAAACTTAACATATTTAATTAATTGCGTGGTGACGGATTTAGAATACCCTGTGCCAACCCGCCTAGCCAGATTGGCGTGGTAGGCTAATTTCTCTCCTGTAATCACAGGACGCCTTTTTTTTTTGTTCGCCCGGGGTAAAATCCTTTATGGACTATCCCCATCGGCCACGGGGATGGCCGAGGGAGGGCGTGTGGGACTCTCCCCCAGAGTGGGGGCCTACCCACTAAACATCCCCGGAGTGCTCCAACTCGCGTCCTGTTGCGGCATTGTGGGATCTGGGAATGATTGACTTAACAATAGAATAAAAAATATATTATTCCTAAAATATTGCTAATAGTCCGGGGTCCCCCGTACATTGATTTCACTTGATTACTATCAAGCTAATTTTTCGTGAGTAGCTTCATTTTCATGAGACGCCCAACATTTTCTTGTCGACAACTCTTGATTGTGGTAGCTAACAGAGGTAGCAAGGGTGAAATATGTTGATTTTATGATTCTAAAAAAATTATTACTAACCGGGTGCTTTTTGGTATATCTGATGATAATTATCTAAATTATTCGAAAATGTATTTGTCCTACAAAATGTATGGTTTGATCAAAGAGTCCTCCACCTCCAATATGTATGGATAACGAGGTCATAAAAAATGATTACTAACCAGCTGGTTTTTTTTATTTACTTAGTAAATATTTATATTATTTAACCGTCATATTGTCCTACAAGTTGCGTGGTACGTTATCCCGGACCTACACTCAGAAATTGGTAAAACCACAAGACCCATTTTGTCATCACTAACTGTAGGACAATAATTTTACATGATAGGTTAGTGTATTCTCTGCCCAAATGATGCAATGTCCTACAAGAAAACAGGTATGTAACACGAGTCCGACAAAAATTGTATTTTTTTCGTTTTCCTACTTATAACTTACTAGCGACCCGAACCGGCTTCGCACAGGTGCATGTATTATACATATAAACCTTCATCTTGAATCACTCTATCTATTAAAGAAAACCGCTTCAAAATCCGTTGCATAGTTTTCAAGTTTTAAGCATACATAGGGACGGACAGACGACAGCGACTTTGTTTTATACTATGTAGTGATGATACAGTGAAAACATCTTTTTTTTATTAAAATAAATTATTTTTCTTAAGTAGTACAAAAAAATAATAATTTACATATAAAAAAAATAATACATATTCATCAAATTCATCTGATAAATTTTCAGTATCATCACTGTCATTTTCATCTATTTCATTTTCCTCGTCTTCTGTCTCTGTAATGACGTAAAATATTAAGTATTATTTAACATAAAATGAATCCACTTCGTTTTATAAAACTTTTTGTATAGTACATATACGGATTCGGCTATACAACGACATTCACCGTTATGTTTAATGGATGAAAATTATTTTATTAGAAATTTAGTATGTTAAAAATAATTAAAAAAAATGGGTTGCCTGAAAAAGTCCTAAATTTCTAATAAAATAATTTTCATCCATTAAACATATCGGTGGTCGTTGTATAGCGGGATCCGTATATGTACTATAATATAAAAAGTTTCGTACACTATAAAACGAAGTGGATTCATTTTATGTTAAAAATACTTAATTTTTTACGTTATTACAGATTCAGAAGACTAGGAAAATGAAATAGATGAAAATGACAGTGATGATACTGAAAATTTATGAGATGAATCTGATGAATATACATTTTTTTTAAGTAAATAATTAGTTTTTTGTACTACTTTAGTTAAGTTAATTAAAAATATGTTTTCACTGTATCATAAGTTATAAGTGGGAAAACGAAAAATGATAGTTTCTGTCGGACTCATGATACATACCGGTTTTTTTGTAGGACATTGTATCATTTGGGCAGAGAATACTAACCTATCATGTAAAATTGGTGTCCTACAGTTAGTGATGACAAAATGGGTCTTGTGGTATTACCAATTTCTGAGTGTAGGACCGGGATAACGTACCACGCAACTTGTAGAACAATATGACGGTTAAATAATATAAATATTTACTAAGTAAATAAAAAAAACCAGCTGGTTAGTAATCATTTTTTATGACCTCGTTATCCATACATATTGGAGGTGGAGGACTCTTTGATCAAACCATACATTTTGTAGGACAAATACATTTTCGAATAATTTAGATAATTATCATCAGATATACCAAAAAGCACCCGGTTAGTAATAATTTTTTTAGAATCATAAAATCAACATATTTCACCCTTGCTACCTCTGTTAGCTACCACAATCAAGAGTTGTCGACAAGAAAATGTTGGGCGTCTCATGAAAACAAAGCTATTCACAAAGATTCAGCTTGATAGTAATAATTTTTTTTCTATGATCTGTAGAACAACTTTTGAGTATAGGACCGGGATAACGTACCACGCAACTTGTAGGACAATATGACGGTTAAATAATACACATATTTATTAAGTAAATAAAAAAAAACCAGCTGGTTAGTAATCATTTTTGATGACCTCGTTATCCATACATATTGGAGGTGGAGGACTCTTTGATCAAACCATACATTTTGTAGGACAAATACATTTTCGAATAATTTAGATAATTATCATCAGATATACCAAAAAGCACCCGGTTAGTAATAATTTTTTTAGACTCATAAAATCAACATATTTCACCCTTGCTACCTCTGTTAGCTACCACAATCAAGAGTTGTCGACAAGAAAATGTTGGGCGTCTCATGAAAATGAAGCTACTCACGAAAAATTAGCTTGATAGTAATCGAGTGAAAACAAACGACTATAACTCCGTTTAACTAATATTTTTTTATTAGATACCTACTTGTTATCCGTTATGGCACGAATATCAATATCCAACCCATAGTTTTAGCCTCATTCGATACTAGTCTCGGATGAAATGTAACGTCATGCTGGCATTTCACATGACTATTTGTGTTCGTTATTCCTGTTTGGTTAGAAAATTTTTGGTTTGATTCTTGTAACAAATATTTCTTCCACACATGGCACATAGTGTCAAATACGCGAATACGAATACTACTACTACTCAGCCCATAAAAGACCCACTGCTCAGTCGGGCCTCCTCCAATCACACAGAGGGTAATGAGCCTACTGTGCCACGCTCGCCAGACGGGTTGGCATAGAGTTTGTGTCAAGTTTTCCTTATCTTGGGACGAGGTTATCTGCGTCTTACGTTCCATTAGTCGCCTCTTAAGACCTCAGGACCTCAGGATGAAATGAGGTGGTGACATAATGTATTCTAAATCCGTCACCACACGGAATACGAATAGCAAAGTGAAATGACACCATAACAAATAAGTTTGTGTGTTAGTTGTGTGTAGTAGTGTCACAGAATCTAAAGGTTGAGATCGCTATTCACAAAGTTGTACAAAAGTGAAAAATTGTATCCATCTCACACGGGATAAAAGCATCACAACGCTTCTAGCGTAGATAAATTAATTAAATTCCCGCTTAGTCTATTCGCGTTACTTTTCATTAGTGAAACACATTCCACAGTTTAAACTTTTAAGACCAAAGTAGGTTACCTAAATCAAAATGTAACAACTGCGTATACATTCGAGACGCTTGTTGCTCACGAATGTTTACTATCTCTGTAATATGAAAAATACAGCACCAACTACCTACATGTGGTGATGTTTTGAAACCCTATTTACTAAAACATGGCTCAGTCACTTCCATCAGCTATCAAGCTGATAGGTTGTCCTATGACTACAGATATTTTAGCATAAACTCAGCCCTAAACCCTGATTATAATTCTGCTTGTTAAAACCAATTCAGTAAATTTTTAAAAATCTGTAAAACGCTTGGTAAGTGATTATGATTTTAGAACTCTATTCTTTTTAAAAATACCAGTTATATAATAGCCAGTACGACTCTTACAGGCTGCAAACATAAGTTATCTTTTAACATACGCGACATGATACTAGGTGATATATTTCCAGAGGTAAAATCGTTTGCCTTCAGGCTGGATTATTCGATTTCTTTCCTTTACTGCTTTGATCGCCTTTTTCATTCGAATACTACGTGGATGGTCAGTTCTTTATCTGTCACAAACACAGGTGGCTTCATTGTATCAATAGCCTGGTACCACCTGGTACACATTATTTTGTACCGCTCACTATAATAATGTAACACCGATTGAAGCAAAAACAAAAAATCACCATTAATATTCATCATCATCATCGCAGCCCATAAAAGACCCACTGCTGAGTCGGGCCTCTTCCAATTATTACTTGCAGTGAAATAAGCTCACTGTGCCACGCCAGCCAGACGGGTTGGAACAGGATTTCATTTCAAGTTTTCCTTCTCCTACGCCCTGCCTTTTTATTTCCTTTCGGATCTTACGACACCCCCAGGAGGTAATGATGTGGTGACATTCTAAATCACTCACCACACGGGTATTACATTTCATATTATTTTACAGTTCAAATGTTGTATTATGTTTGTTATTAGTAACAGTGTTACTGGCTAGACTGTCTCTCTACCTACTCGTTTCCTCACTGCTGAGGATCGTGACCTCAACGATCGACTCTATCACGGATCAGTGAGTGCCAAGCTTCCCCGTCTCTAGACCGTTGTGTTGCTTGATTTATATACCTATATACATACTAGTATAAAGGTATATGTACTCTTCATTGTTGACCAGAAATATAAAAATACAACAAACGGGTTGTAAAATGCAAATGGTAATTTTTTTGCTACCAATTATTTAACATGATTGCATCTTGATTTATCATATTCATATATGGAATATTCAGTATCTCTGAAACTCGGTCCCCCAACACATTGGTCTCCTAATATTATACTGCCGTCCAATTTATAGTTTGCTAGCATCCGTCGCTTACACCGCATCTCAAATGCATCATTTTCGTGAATCTCAAATGCATCACCTGACAGTCCAGGTTTCTGACGCGTAGATAAATATTGAGAAGATCAAAGTTGGCACAACCAAAACTGCCTTACGTAGGACGTTAAAAGACGTTATAAAGTGACTGTTAAGTGCTATTTCCATCATCGCCACCTAAAGTCTCCCAAGACACACCGTCAAAGGTATTTCTGTAATCCACAAACTACATCACTAAAATAAGCCTTTAGTGAATTCATAGCAAGAGTTTACTGTCTGTCGTATATTGAGTATTTGCTTTCGTAGTCCTTTGCCTATGAATAGATCCACTTAAGCTTACGTACGTATCTTGAATGTGTTTAGAAGTATTCTTGATAGTGTGCCGTAGTTGTCGCGCGTTTTCACTGACCTACTGTTGTATTCATATTCCAAAGAAAACTAGATCTTATTGCAAGTGGTGAGTAGCCAATATATGCCAACTGCTCTGAGATTTTTTAGCCAGCCCTTGGGCGCAACAACTCAGCCAGGGGAAGTGTGATTTTGGTCATGATTTCACTCTATGCTTCTCAAACACCTTATCATAAAAAGGAACTAACATGCAATACTACAAACGTTAGGATGATAAAATATATACAAAAGCATTCCAAAAATAAATTGCTTGAAAGCCTTTGTGCACACACCATCCAGATTCAATTTACTGTTATACTTAGAAATACTAGAATTTGAATAATATCTAATCAAATACGACGAACCAATCATTCTCACCGCAGACAAAAGATTTCCATTCGTCACTGTGATGTTTGAACAGTTGAATTTTATTTTTGCAATTACGTGAAATACGTAATCTATTCTTTTTGTTAAATACGTTTTAGTGAATCGTTATTCCAATCATTTTGTATTTCAACAAAGAAATTTTCGTACTAAATAAATTGTAAATAATGTGTTTAAGTGGATAGCTACAATGTCTTTCCCGGATATTATTTCAAATTTACTCAGTTGCGTACTTTTCACCAAATTCAGCATCGGCTGATTCTGATTTAAAAAAAGGTCCGTATCCGCAGTAGTCCGAAAGGTCCGTAGTCTGTATGTGTACCTACATACAGTATTTAAGGATTGATACAATCAATAAACCCAAGAAACGTTGTCTCTTGAAATGTTAGTCACTAACTGGGGACGAAATTGTCTTAACTACAGAACTATGCACCGAGAACCCAAGCAACTTCGTGGAACACAAGCATATTAATATGTTTAAAGAATAATAATGACGATGTCTTAGGATTTCGCAATTATTACACATTGAAATTAAAAACTTTCTAACAAATTTATCGCGTGTATATTGAATTCGTGTAATGACAGATTTAGAATACATAGTGAAAACTATATTGAAATCGCTTCATCCGTTCGTGAGCTACGGTGCCACAGACAGACAGACAGACACGTCAAACTTATAACACCCCTCTTTTTGCGTCGGGGGTTAAAAAGCACTATAGCGTCGCTTAAAAAAGCAATATGCAGATTGTTTAAGAGTTCAAATAAAAATAATATTTGTACCCTTAAAGCTCCGTCGGTAAAATGTGGCATGAATATTCAATCGCCGTCCTTAATACGAACAAGTAAGCAACCCCCTTTTCACCTGTTGCGTACTTAAGTAATGCATTCTGACGTCGCAGCCCCGTCTCGACGTAAACATGACAAGTATGTTTAGGTAAATATTATGTTCACAGTGTTTCTTTGGTTGTGACTTATGACCAATAAAGATAGTTATCATGCACCTCGCCGTTTCCCATTTGGGGTCAACACCTGTCTGCCCTAATTTGGGTAACTACCAGAATTTACATGAAGCGATTTATGGGTCAGAATATAAAACTTTCCCCACCGCACGCTGGGAAAAACGCGTGTAGTAAAAGTCACCAAAACCCAGCACGCTTGGTGGTAGGATCTAATAGTCTGCCCGACTGGCTACCACCCTCGCACCTAAGTCCGGCGCCAAGCAGTTTTACTGTTTTCCGTCGTGTGTGTGTGTGAGAGCTGGTGCCCGCAGGGCATTTCCTTGAATGGCCTGCGCCATCTTGGTTAGACCCTGGCGTTGCTTTCCATTACGCAAGCCTAGCATTCAAGTAATTGGTAAAAAAAAGATTACCGTCTGCGCTCCGCGACGCATCTAGTGGGACAACCGGTAATTATTTAGTTAGATTTTGCCATGGATTACCTATCTAACATCAAGCAGAGCCCCACAGTTCTCCAAGGCTTACTGAGCCACCAAACCAACAACCATTAGATCTAAGTTCCCAAGGGCCGCGTAATCGTAGGGCCCATTCTCAATGGACTCGCCCATACAGAATTTCGGAGGAAGAAAACTGCCATTGTGTGCTTTTCCGATAAATTTAGTTTTAGTATGACGCCATATACAAGACGTGCTCGAATTTGTAGGACCAATGTTCATTTATATTATAGAGGGGACATAATAATGGCTTGGCAGGTATTTGGACCATGTGGTGACGGACTTAGAATACATAAGTCACCACCCCATTCCAACCTAACGGTGTCGTAAGAGCCGACAAAAGGAATATAACAAGACCAAATACCTAGGCGCAAGAGAAAGAAATTTGAAATAAAACCCTGTACCCTCCATATAATGGGACGAGGTCCGACTCAGCAGTGGGTCATTTACGGGCTGAGCGAAGCGATCTCATTTGGATCAGGGGCAACTTCGTTGGTCAGATTTATGCGGAGAGTATTGATTTAGACGAAAGAATGACCTTTGAGGCGCCTGTTGGGGGATTCGTCTTAATGTACGACTCACTATGGGCTCCATCAGAAGGCTCAAAGTCACCCAAAGGGCAATGGAGAGGGCTATGCTCGGAGTTTCCCTGCGAGATCGAATCAGAAATGAGGAGATACGCAATAAAACCTGGGTCACCGACATAGCCCACCAAATTGCCAAACTTAAGTGGCAGTGGGCAAATATGACGGGCATACCCAATATCCACTTTTTGACTTGTTTGAAAGTAAGTGGAAGACTATTCCTCAAAATTGAACTGATTATAAGCATGCAAAATCCCCGTAAATGTGTATTTTGTTTCAATAGTGGAAAAACAGTTCTGTTTATTTGCCTTTACTGTTTAAAAACCCTCACTTTTGTCTTAAGCCATTTTGTAGACGACATTAAATAACTAGTGTAAATTTCCAACGATTTCCAAAAATTTACGTTTTCAGTATTTGTACAAATTTATTGATAACTTTTTAAAGTTAAAAATCAATAAAAAAATAGACAGTTTTGAGCAATGGAGTTGCAATAAAAGTCTTTGGGCTTATTTAAAATAGCTTCGTATCTCGGCTGCTTAGCTTATTAGAAGCCATCAGCTAAAAAGCTTTTGTAAAATTAAAGTAGAGGTTTTATTGTCAGTATTGCGATTTTTATTTCATGAATAAAGCTAATAAAGTTTGCAATATAAAAGGTACTTAAAATTTTAACCTTGACACCAGTTGTGAAGCTTCAATAGGAGAGGAAAATTTTATTTGCATTGTTCTGTTTTCATAACACAAAAGAGCTTACCGTTCACCCTATTTCCTGACAATGGGTAAGCGAAACCTTGAGGTAACTTTTGCAGGGTAATACCGACTTAAGCGACATTTTATAGTCAATTGGGAGTAACATTCATTACTTAATGTTTGCTAAAAGTGCTCGAATTTGCCTTAGTTTCCCGATTATAAACTAGCTGCAATAACAATTTTAATTTGTCATAAACTTAAATGCATAACTTAAAATTAACTTCTACCATCGTCTTTTCACGCGTACACGTACGTATACGTATACTTCTAATACCAACAGAAAACACACCAGTTGATTCCTGAAACTTCGAGTCTAAATAAATACAACTGTTTCGGGTGTATTCTTTTTTAAATTAATATAATTTTACTCCGTAGGGATATATCCTACAGCAACAGCGTACATTGTATTGAATAACTGCTTATCCAAAAAGGGTATCATTAATTTTTGTTTATTGTTCAGAAACTTCTGTGGCAGCATGTATGGCCAGTGATCAAAATGGAAGTAAAGACTGCTGAAGTTTTAGCGTCGGCACTCCAACCCGTCATCTGGATCACCAATGTTTCAACTGAAGAGGAGTTTGCTCAGTATATACTACCGACGCTCAAGTGAGATCAAGTGATGTGAAACTTATTTCGTCCATCTATATTTCTGCATACACCGTTAAAGATTTGTCACGAAATTTTGTTGCAATATAAAAGTCTGTACCGTAAATTTGCTGATAAAGGGTATTATTGTTAAAAGCCATGTTAGAAGGTAAAATTAAAACAAAAACGATTTAGACATATTTAAAACAAGGTCTTAGTTTAACATTCTTACCAAGCAAAGCAGTGAATAAATTGTTGAAAAACCCAGTCGCAAGAACTTTATTACTGCATCACAAACCAAATAACTTGTCCATATGACTTTATTAAGGGACGGCTGAACTTGGAAAGACCCGGCAAACCTGACCTAGAGCCACAGGCGACGTGGCCAAATATTAAGTTTACGGACTTACTTAGAAACTTTTTC
The DNA here is from genome assembly GCA_905475355.2 of Clostera curtula. Lineage (NCBI taxonomy): Eukaryota > Metazoa > Arthropoda > Insecta > Lepidoptera > Notodontidae > Clostera > Clostera curtula. Next base: position 10,516,438 of record FR997794.1, on the reverse strand, counting down.
CTTAACGGTTTTGGAGGAAGTTACAAAACAAACCTCGTCTCAGAAGCTCATTTTAAAAGTACACCTGCTTATTACTTTGGTAAACATAAAAGCAAAGTGGGTTTATGTAGTATTTCGGTGTGTGTAATAACGCAAAGCTTTAGGTTCAGGCAAGCGTTCAGGTACCGAATGCCATTTGTTGTTTATTATCTACTGAGTTATTGATAGATTTAGAGATTATATTTTAAATTTTGGAAACTTGAAACGTGTATTAGTCATCAAATGGATAGCCAATTGGTGTGTCTATTTTGCAGATATTTAATACATTCCCCAAGGACGGTGCAAGCATCCGTAACGATTTTGGAAAACTTACACATCATTATTAAGAAATGCCAGAGGCACGATATCAATAAGGAGTTGTTGCCGTTGCTATTCAACTCTCTGGATAGCAACACGCATCAAATCCAGGTATAATAAAGTCTTATCCGTTTTAGATGTATAACATGAAATTTGTGGCTGGCTACTTTATATCAGTCGGTTTTAAAACTCAATAGCTATATTGATATTCCTTAACTATTTTAGACCGCATCTTTAATCGCCATGCAATGCATAGCCGAGTACGTTGACGACAAAGCTTTGCATACTGTCGTTCTTCCAAAAGTGAAAATATTACTGGAAAAGAATCAAAGTGACGTCAAAATCATAAGCCTGATTCTCGGATTCTATGAAAAGGTCCTTCTCCGTCTCGAGCGTAACCATATTTTGGAGCAAGTCATACCGACTCTTTTGGGCATGAGGCTCAGTGATCCCGATATTATCAACCGTGTTGTGCGTGAGTGTTATTTACATTCATAAAATATCATAACTGCTTTAGTAGATGCTTACGATATGTAAATCATTGACATCCACGCCAAAATTTGTATGAACTTAGATCGCAATCCTACTAATTATTTTCTACTTAATATCTGTCTGAAGTGGCTGCTTACGTAACTTAAGAAACATTATTTCCTTTACTTTTGATAGCATATAGAGATTTTTGCATAAGCGAATGTACTTTGCGAACGTACTCAATGATAAGCTGCAGCATTATTATAAAGCATTGCAAAGTCCATATTTTTCTTTCATGTGTTTCAGGAATGTTACGATATACTAATGTACTTTATTACAGGTCTGTACAAAGCAATGCTCATGGAAAAGAAATTCGGTTTGACAACGAATATTTTGGCGACAAAGATGATACCTTCGCTCGCTCCGCAAACGGTAAACCCCGCATTGAACGTCGACCAATTCTCTAATTTGATAGAGGTATTAAATGGGTGCACGGATGCAAATAGGTCTGAATTATATTTGCTAATGCATTATTTTGTGGTCCAGATCCTGTACGACATGTTGGACAACATCGATAAGAACCAGCGTCATAAGCTGAAATTGGAGAACATCTCGCTGCACAGCCCCGAGCGCTACCGCTCACTCCGCCAACAAACAAGCACTGACAACGTGACTGCGCCACCCTTCAGCATCCCCAACTTACGTGTAGACCATCGTAAGACTTCTAGCGCAGAAGATATGGCACGCAAGAACTCCGTCAGTGCCCCTCGCGGGGCATCCAGCATTGGTGGCTTTCGTAGTCAGTATCTTATTACCCCTAACACGGTTTGTACTTGAGGCCCTAATTAATTTGTTATTTTTTCATATTTATTCAGATTCCCAATTTGGGAATTGGTTCCTGGGATCCAATAACTCGACTAATAACGACAGCAACTTCCTTCGAGTGGCAAGCATCTTCCCGGGTCGTCGCCTGTCTGATAATACTCTGATGACACCCAAAATCCGTATAGCTCCCTCATGCGCTTCATCTCCCGGTGGGACACCAGGGGGGACCTCGGGCTTACCTACCCGTCGCCACTCAAGCATCGGCCCACAGGAGCGCCGTGGCTCGACAGTAAATCTTTCACCACCAACTGTAAGTCAAACGTTTTCAATTAAAACTAGATTGCACGCTTCGACCAATCACCAACAATTATCAAGTTCGTAATATAGTTCAATAACTAGGTTCCTTGTAGTGAATTGCGGAGCAAGGTAATACTGATCACGATAGTGACGATAGTTATTTTGACAGGGCTACCAGTACAGAGGCCGAGGAGGCTCAGGCTCGAGCCTGTCCGTCCCGTCGACGTCGCAATGCGGCGTAAGTGATGAGCACAAATACCACGTACGCCCGCCTGGCTGCGTGAACCCCTAACCCTCTGTTAAATGTGGATTTTAAACGGCTTTAAAATCATTGTGTTCAGCTCTCTTCCATGGTTGTCTTCTTCCCATATTGACTGGGAGAGATAGTATCTGTTCGTTCACGTTTCATTACATTTGCACGTTCTTGGTTGACGTTGCAACATCGCATTCGACTGTCTCTATACGATCATTAGACTCTTCATTGCATCACATCAACGCTATTACTTCCACTCCTACGAGATTAACTACACAGTCCAATAACCTTCAAGAAGAAATGAAGTGGTGCATGTTTGTTAAAGGTGTTGTTTAAGAAACCGACTGCGATGCATGACGCCTCAATGGGAACAATGTTTCGTGCCGGTGTATGCATTGGGAAGCTTATTCCGATGTCGGCGAATGCTCCTTCCCGTCCCCTTCCATATCCGTTTCATGTGTGCCGTTCGGTGACCATGTGAGCATGACTGAATGTTCTCGTACAAATTATACAGGATTGGTGAAATATCGGCAAAATTACTGGTTAAAAATGGTGCTAAATTCAAAATTATCATCGACAAAATTGGCGTAATAATGTTACATGAACATAAGCAAAGGCGACGCAAGAGGTCACAGTTCTGTAGGTCACTACTATATGTTCTGTGTTCAATGTTTTCACGTGAGAGGAACTTAGGCAAGTAAGGCTCATGTCGCTGTCTCATTCACTGTTGCTATTGTTCTTCTACGCAGCTTGCACGGAGCATGATCGTGAGTATGGTTCCTCTCTACTGTTAGAGTTCGCGAATTGCGCATAATTAATCACTTCTGCTCTGCTTTGCAAAAGTACATTCACAGAATAGTGGCAATACACTAAGATGTTGCCTTCATTATTAATTAAAATTGGCACTCCACTGCCTTAGGGTTGGTTTTCAAAAGAAACTTAGTAGCATTAATTAATAGTACTAACAACACTTAATGATATCATTTCGCTTTTGCACGTATTTTCATTAATTAAATAACTCATTCTCAATAATTCTAAGTCTCAGTGTGTCTCGTGAATGCGTAGCACTCTGATTGTCTGTATAAATGGTGATGGTATGCGTATACAGGATGAATACTTCCATAATGAGGGTTTTGAGGTAAATAGCATCTTTGCAAGTTTCAGCAAGCGGTATTCCGCTGTAAATATTCATTTGTTTATTTTTTCTATCATATTCTATTTTATTCCCTAATAAACCACGCTCTGCTAACAACGTCTCTTTCAGTTCACTCCCTATGCCTTATAACCATAATACTAAGCCCCTGTAAAAAGCTGTCCTGCTTGACCTGCCAGTTACTAATCTCAATAATTTCCATACTATCCAAATGTATGGAACGTGTCATTAACAACAGGCTTCCTAGCATACTTGGAGAACAATGATATTCTCAGTGATCGCCAATATGGCCTTCTGGCATGGCGATCCACTGAAGGCTTTCTCGTATATGCTACACACTTGCGAACTGAAGTCATTGAAAAGCACGGTGATGCCCTAGCCGTTATAGATGTATCTAAGGCTTTATTTAATCAGGGTCTGGCTCGCAAGTCTGCTGATTAAGCTTCCAAGTTTTGTAATCCCCAATTGCCTATGTACCTGAATACAAGACTTTCTGAGTGCGAGAACGATCAATACGTGTAGTTGTAGATTATTACTGCTCTGATCTATTGGCTTTACACGCTGATGTACCTCAGGGATCTGTTTTATTTGCAACACTTTTCTTGCTACATGTAAACGAACTGCTTGTATCTGGTCTATTTCGGTATGCAGACGACACCTAGTGCACGAGCTACCACGGAAGAAACTTTAGAGAGGCTCTCATCCTCGTTTTCGTCCATAAATACTTCTGAGTCGGGCTTCCACCAAATTCATGGAAAGAAATTAGCCTACTGTGCCTCGCTTGCAAGATGGGTTGGAACAAGGTGTGTATCAAGTTTTCCGTCTCTTGCGACTAGGTGGTCTGTCTCTTGCGTTCCTTTAGTCCCCTCTTACGACACCCTCGGGATGGTGTGGGTTGGTGAAATTGTGTATTCTAAATCCGTCACCAGCCTTGAATCTCGTTAAGCAGATAAATTAGGTCCTCCAGAGTGTTTCCAAATAGAGCGACTAAACCTGGTCAAATTTAACACCTAATAATTAGAATTAACACAAATACTCTTTTTACCGATTTTCGGGGGTTATAAATACAGGGTATCCGAAAATTAGCACACCACAGCGACACAGGAAGTAGGCGAGCACTAGGAAATACCTACCTTTATTTCAGCCTAATTTTTTGTTGAAGTGTCCTAGGGCTATCCTACTTCCAGTGTCGCTGTGGCGTGCTATTTTTGGGACAGCCTGTATATATACAGTACACCATGATATTCTGGGATTAGACCTGACGCCTATCTTATCTTTGCCCTATCTATTGAGTTTAATCATCATCTCCGTGATGATTGTGTGGAAACAATCACAATTGAACTCTGACAAATCAGTCAGTAACCAATAAAAACAAACAAAGGTTCATAATTTAGTTGTTATTGCTCTATTTGTGTAAGCAATGTTGACGGACATTTATACTGTGTGTTACCACTATCCAATTGTATTGCGGTTGTCTGGTGAAGGTAATAGTAAACTAGATGAGGCGATAGCCGTCTTTCTAGTGGCCGGTTATATTGGGTACACTAGCTATCTGTTTTCTCGTTACTGATACCGTATGAAGACTTTGCCTGCCTCGTTGGTCTAGGGGTTGGATGCGCCGCCTTTGGATCACGGGGTCCCGGGTTCGATTCCGGGGCCGGGCATGTGTCTATGTATAAACCAGAGGCACTTGCTCTGAGTCTGGGTGTCATTTGTATTAGTGAATTTCATGTTTGTAAACTCTTTGTAAGTGGCAGTGGGCAGGGCACATAGCGCGTAGGACCGACGACCGATGGGGCAGAAAAGTCCTCGAGTGGCGACCGCGTTCCGGAAAGCGCAGTGCTGGTAGGCCTCCCACACGGTGGACCGATGACCTGGTTAAGGTCGCCGGAAAACGATGGACGCGGGCGGCCCAGGACCGGCCTTTGTGGAAATCCTTGGGGGAGGCCGATGTCCAGCAGTCGACGTCTTTTGGCTGAAATTATGATGATGATGATGAAACTGCCCCCGCGACACAGGTTACGTTTTATACGAAGACATGTGACTGTCATACAGGTTAAAATAATAGGGTGGTCTTGTGTTATGATTGTCTCCGCATCCAAAATCTTGCTGAGCCACACTTGTGGGTTACCTTGTTGGACTAGAGGTTGGATGTGCCGCCTTTGGATGACGGGTCCTTGGTTCGTTTCTGGGGCCGAGCCTATATCTTTGCGTAAACCAGAGGCACCTGGTGTTTTTAATGTTCGTGTATTTCATATTTGTAAACAACTCTCCCTTTAAAAAAAAGAAGCCAATTGTTGGCATGTCTAAATGTCATCTGCGAAATTTAAAAGTTCTTGCCAAGTTATTGTGCCCAAAGCGTGTGGCTTAAGACCTGAACGGACAGTAGGTTACCAAAACTGTCAAAATTGTTGATTAAGACGATTATGACGGACTGCACGGTGATTGTTGAATAAGACTATGGATTAAGATTTTTTTGGGTATTTTACTCTTGTAGCTTAACTATATTTCGTCACCGCCCATGGCTCAAAATAAACTCTGTTGTTGGCAAAATCATCAAACCCATGATGGAAGCCATAACAATTAAATGAAGAAGAGGAGGAAGAAGTTTTTTGGCCAATGTAGATCAAATTATCATTTAACACAATGCGTGGTGGAGTGCGCAACAGTAATTTTTAACACAGGCAACATCTACGTGACAGGTCTGTAGAGTAGTGACCTAAGTACTAAAACACAAAGTTTCAAGAGCCCTACACGCTTTTAAACGCTAATGTTAGAAGTATGTCGGTCGGTATATACATAAGGCATGCTTAGTTGATATGAGTGATTTTATGTGCAGATATACTATGTTTTTATGCTACACACATTATAGCTTTATACACATACTGGAATTGGTAAGGAAAATAGGTATACATTTATTATTTATTTACATTTATAGTATAAATAGCAAAATTGACAAATGAAAATTCAATATTAAATAAATAAAGCTTTATAATTATTTTTTTAGTATCCAGCACAGTAGTTTTGAAATTACTTCAAGATTTGTAACACGTTCAAATCGGTTACCTATAATATAACCGTTCGTTAAATCGCAGCGGTCAATGTTAAAGTCTATATTTTCGTTTTTTTTTGCTGTGTAGGGGGGCTCCATGCCTAATACTTCCTCGAGCGTTCCGTTCTTGCTGACTTCATCCATGCAGTCCATACGATCCCGACGACCATCGGCGGGCAGCTCGCAAGGCTCCGGACTATTGCAGCAGATCAGCAGCGGCGTGGTAAGGCATTTCCCGATTGGTTCTAACAGTCAGACCCGCGTGACACCGCACTGGAGGACCCTTCAGAACGCCACTGCGGCTGGCTACAATGCTCTGCAGAACACTGCCATGGCAGTAAGGAAATGCCCTTCGCTAAACATCACATTGACGCGCTAAGCACTTATACTGTCACAGACTCAGAACGCACATATACCTGGTCTAAGTCTGAAGAATACCCAAGCGACGTCCCACCGCATAACATCTTTAGCACTCACAATATCCAAAAGTGCTTGGCGGGTACTATGGCCCCTTTATTAAACTGCCATGGTGTCCAAACGGCAATATCGTTCCTCTAACGATTCTGCTAGTAAGGGCGATCCCCGTCCGAACCCTTGATGTTTAGTAGTTTTACCATTACGAATAATATTGATGTTGTATTTCAGTATATAAACCATGTTAAATTTTTTTGCAACTAGGTACTTCCTTAGTATCAAAAACATGTACTTGTGTTTACTATGCTGTCTCTCAAATAGTTTTAATAATATTAGAGGTCCGTAATTTGACGTTACGGACCGCATGTTGTCGACGTCAAAGAGTTTTTGATCGAAACTGTCGTCACATACGTATATCGACGATCAATATCCGACAAGGTATGAGTATGGCGTGGGAAAAGATAAGTAAGCTTTAATCGTTATAATGTGGACATATCACTTTCTCGTCGAAGAAAAATGTTTAAAAATGTCCAATTATAATAAATTTACAGAATTTATAAATTGAATATAAAATAATGTTACGAAAACTAAGTATACAGGAAGACGTTGTAAGATGGACCTGTGATATGGTATTGTTATTATTATGTATTAGAGATCTCTCTATAGAAGACGAGCTCTTTCTGTGGAATATCAAAGATATAGGTCCACTTTAATTAAATTTTCACTATTCGTTGACAACTTGATTGTAAGTATTCTTTTGAGAAATTATATGTGCCAAATATATCATATCTAAATTTATCATATCGATTATGTAAACATATGATTGCTTACTCCAAACCGAACCAAAAGCAAATTTATGTCAATATTTTATGGTACATTGTTTTATGGTTCCTTCAAGATTTGTGCATATTTAATTTCAAGTACGGGTTTCAGGTTATCTAGTAACAGTTAAACTTATAATTAAAACAAATTAAAAGATTACATAAAAAAGTATTCATGAATGGGAATCTTTTGCAAGAATGTCAAGATATTTAATATTTCTACTATTAACGCTACGGCAGAATGCAAGGGATAAATGACAAGAGCCCCTTATTTTGCCTAATGATGCAGTTTGTGATTAAGACGTTGAACCCTCTCCTAGTCTAAAAGCGTATGTTTAGTTTGCTTCCCCGCCTCTTTGATAGATTGTGTAGCTTTTACTAGGTAGTTCTATAGTGAATACGTAGTACGGTACTGTCAGTCCAAGCGTAGCGTAGCCTGAATGTGTAGCGTGTTGGTCCGTAGCGGGCGGGCGGGGACCGTGCGGCTTGCAGCGGTGGCGGATAAGTCCCGTGACCTGAGGGCTGGCACGTAATTGGTTTTAATGACTTTTTTATTGGTTCCTTCCAGTACCAGCTGTTTTCGGGGCGTACATAAAGAAAATTCGGTTGATATTAGTAAAACGAGAGCGGATCGGCGTAAGCAGCGCGTTGCACAAGGCCGCGAATATCTCGTCCTTTGCCGTGCGTTCTTCACTTCTGTTCATTCGCCGCCGGTCCGCACCTCGTCTCAGCACTCGCTCGTCTGATCTATTCTATGAGCTTTTAAAATTAAATTGATTCGCGTCCAGCACGTTCTTTAATCAAAATTCTAGTGCAAAAACACACAAATAATTATATTTCGGAATAATTCTGTGCATATTTTTCATGTAGGTATCTTAATAGATCCCTATTTGGAGTTGAATAATAATTTATTTTAATGGGCTATATTTTTATCAGACTTTCATGTTTATTCACTCAACATAACTTAAAAACTATCAGAATTGCATAGATGACTACCGTACCGCATTATGTTTGGCCAAAGTTTTTCCTCTTACAACCGACCCTAAATCGTTACTAATAATTTTACAAACATGTTTACAGTTTCTTTTAGCGTTTTCAGCGTTTTCATTTTTAACAACTTTTCGCGATCATTGCGCATTGAAATAATCTTATGTGTTTTACATTATTAAATTTCTCCCGTGAAAATTATTGTTGCTAATTATTCGAGGAACTACGGAAATTAATAAAGGAAAATACCTACACGCGATAAAACCGCTGTTAAACCTATGCACTATCGCTTTTACTCGCTAAACTATTTACGAAATATATTTTGTTATCTACTAGCACCAGCTTAGTACACTCTTATTTTACTCTCATTTTACACTTATTACATTAAAAAAGCAATAAGCAATCTTATTTATATTTACTTTCATTTAAAAATTATGGTATCTTAGCTATTTATATCTAATCACAGTTAATCGTCTTTTACCAGATCACTATATGAATCTCCAAAAATGTTCAGTCTCTCAGTATAAATATTATCTTTCACTCACTGAATATGAACATTAATGAATGAGAATAACATTAATTACTTCATTAAATAATAATAAATATGCTACTACTTCAAATACCGCCTTAGAAGGTATGCAGATGTGGTCTTCCTAAGAATCATTCCAAATATTGTGCCGATGTATTCCGTTGTCTTAATCACAGTTAATTGATTTATTTGAAAAATCTTGAGGGAATCTCTAATGATGTTACTGTTATGATATGAACCATTTCGTTATCTCATATGCTCATATATTATAAAATAGTTGATTACAAATATTTGTAATAATATATCCATACCTGATAATTTAAAATGTTTATAATTTAAATATTTTTATACATAATATATTATATACCTACCTACGATTTTAGGAAAAAAAATCCACACAATTTTGATTTGATATATTTTCTTTGATTATGTATCATAAGTATCATGGATTTTCAAGTGGCATTTTAATGAAATTTACGAACGATACTTAATACTACTGTCATCACTAAGGCCTAACCGTTTAGACGTTAGTTTAAGAAATAGCATGTCCTCATTCGTTCTTTCGTCTAAAATGTGCAGCTACGATCAACTAGCTTACATTATACTATGCACAGCGGGGCAACTGACTGATATCGCAAATATAAATATTTGTGGTTCAATATTACTTACTTAGTATTTAAGTTTGTAAACCGCATTGCATTGAACTATTGATATTAGAAGCGCAGTAAATTATATTAAATTACATACACGAAAAACATATTTAAAACATATGAAATGGAATTTTGTGCTCACTGCATCACTAAAATACCTCTAAGATTATAAGATATTATTTTATCTGAAATGACTTGCAAGCCACAAAAATCAAAAGTGCAGCAAGACTTCTCCGTGGTTCACTTTTTGAATGTTATAATTTCATCTATTGACAAACAAACATAAGAAATATTAGAACGGTCGAATGAAATCGGGCAACACCAGAGTTTGGAAATGCGAAATGGAGTGAAACTTTTCCCCTCTACTTACTAAATATTAATCTCGTTTTGTTATATTCATATGGTACGTAATATTTTTTACGAGATCTTTAATTTAAAGTAAGATTTTAATATGCGTATATAAAATATTGTATTATAAAATAATATATTTAGTAGACACTTAACGTATAAGAATGTCCAGAAAGTGAGACGTAGTATATATTGAATAAATAAGATTTATGATTACTTTATATAATGTTATACTGGATAATACATATATGGATGGCGTGGTCATTATATTCAATCCTAAACCTTTGCCTTTATTGTTATCCATATTGTATTTTCTTAAATATATATCTTTATTATATTTACCTAGCAATGTTATGATATAATCTGGGTGTACATTAAAAGGAAGGAACAGAGCGAGCCATTGAATGTTATCATACAATAAATACATTAAATAGAAGGAGCATACACAAAATGATCGATATTTAAATTGTTTGAATAATAACCCGCATTACATTTTAACTTCTTCTCCACCAATGTTATTTTATTATTTTTTTCGTTGTTATTATCTAAACCATAGTTGCTTGTGAAAAATCTTAATGTTAGATGGACCTTCATAATCTGTAACATAAACTAGACGTAGTGTGTGCCACTACGTCAATGTCAATCTTTAAGTACTACGTGGGCTACGAGGCTACGTCACCGTAGCAGTGTTAGTTTACACCTTGGTTCTTGTAAATATTTATATCCAGGCATAGATGATTACTGGCACCTCTTTAAATATATTTCTATGCAAGTAAATATTAATGGTTCGCATTGATTTCCCTATTTATATTTAATTAATTATGCCATTCCAATAAAAAAGGGTATTATGTGCATACAGTGCCATAATAATGTTATGTTTATGTGTCATTGTGTTAAGATCTGCCCAGGACTTGAAATACTATGCGCTCTCTTGGAAAAATCCGTAACTCTCCACACAGACCTCCAGGGAAGTCGGGGCTGTTACGGGCATAACATTTATCTTTGTTTAATTAGATCCTTAGACCATTATCTGTAACATAATTTAGAGTTTAATTAAATGACACGGCTTTTGCTTTATTAATAGATTCCGCCTGGCGGAAGGGTACCATAGCCTTGCATTTATATTTGGTTAGCAATACTCACATCATAGAAAAGTAGCAAGTAAAAATTCAGCATTGAAATACGAAGCAATACCTAGATAAAAAAGTAAATCTTTGTTATTTAGTAGCGGTAAGCAGGTTGGCGTACGCTTTAAATACTCAAAAAGTTGTGCATATATTGAGCTCAATGTCACGATATACCCGCTGCAGAGATTGTTTATATGCTAAACGGGTTGTATATTCCGCATATAATACTTTATTATCGAGTCAGTAACACTGTGAACGCCAGAAACCAACTTTCACAACAGCTATCAGTTGGAAGCCAGGGGAACACAGTGTAATATGGTAATCATTACCGTAACTTGCAATTTCTC